>BLKR01015288.1:0-86043 GCA_011170035.1 Teleogryllus occipitalis | reverse complement strand
AAGGGTGGGCGAAGGTGGGGGGAAAGCGCGGGCGCAGGCGAGGACGTGGGCGAGGGCGAAGGCGAGGGTGAGGAGGAAGGCGCGACGGTGGCGGGGCAGAGGCGGGACGAAGGCGGGAAGAAAGCGGGGAGGAGGCGTGGTGGAGATCGGAGTTGAGACGAAAGCGGAGACAACAGCGCACCCACTGGCAGAGACAGCAGGAGGCTTGTAGTAAGGCACGCGCCGGAACAGGCGGGTGCATCAACAGAGGCGGCAGCGAATAGCCGGCTGCAGAAGAAACCTGGGGCGGAGAGAGGTGAGGGTGGGGACGCAGGCGGGGGCGGGGCGGCTGGAGTGTGAAAGAGGAGCCTCGGGGGCGGGGTGGGGGCGGCCATTTGGTGGCGGTGACGTGGGCGTCGGGCGGGGTGGGCGTCGAACGAGGCCGCTGTTTGCGCAGCTATGGCGCAATATCAGCCGTCGCCCTGATTAGGTCCTGCCCGCCCGCGCCCCGCCGCCCCCGCCCCCGCCGCACCTGCCACTCCGCCCCTGCGGGCGCCCCCGAGGCAGCTAGCCTACGCAGCCACCGCCCTCGCAACCGACTTCGCCCACGCCGCCGCCACCGCCCCCACCGGCAAAGAAGGCTCCACTGGCATCACTGCAGTGCTTCGGGAGGTCCTAGGTTTCGGATCTCCACGGTGGTACCACTAACGACACTAATCGGGCTGTGACGGTAACTACATAGCTGTGACGAACTTGCCCTAACTACATAGCTGTGACGAACTTGCCCTAACTACATAGCTGTGACGAACTTGCCCTAACTACATAGCTGTGACGAACTTGCCCTAACTACATAGCTGTGACGAACTTGCCCTAACTACATAGCTGTGACGAATTCAGTGGCGAGGTGCTCTGATTGGTAGGTTTCCTCTGTTTCTCCAATCAATACTGGGTGTGCCCATCGTCAATCAACCAACCGACACCAGTCGCTAGACACCACCGTCACCGCGAGATCTATTTACACCACCAGTGAGCGGACCGGGAGAGATGGCTCAGGGCACCAACTGATGTCACTGCAGACCCTCTCACCGGGAGATTCGAGTCCCGATGGCAGGATTTTCGACATTAGCTTGTCAGTTAGGTCGAATTTAATTGCTGTCTGGAGGAGAATTCTAGCGGCCAGCTGCTCTGGTCGGTAATTTTCTGTGGTTTCTCCGATCAACACCACGCGAATGCCGGAGTAGTACCCTAACAAACGGGTCACGGACCGCGTGCGATATTTCCTTCCTCTTCCTTGTTCTATCCTCGCTTCTTACACTCTTACACTCTTCTTACACACACACACACACACACACACACACACACACACTCTAACATGCACGCACGGAGATACATGCTCGGCACATATAAACATGCACGGAGATAACGCAACGTAACACCAAACACCAAAGAAATTAACAAATAATAGTAGTATGCGTGTCTTAATAATAATTTCATAAGTAATTTCAAGACTGAGATAAATAATCGATTTATCTGAGAATTTCCAAAACCCAGTAGAATTTTATAGCACATTTCACGAATGAATTTTAAATTTTATGAGCTGGTTAATTAACACACATCATGTAAGTTAACCTAAAATCTATACAAATGAGTTAATTTGTTAGTTGAATTACTAAACGCTTCAATCTCTGCTCACTACATGCATAGCCGCCTGCAACAATAAAACAGTCGAAAAGCGCTGTCTCACAGCACGCTAGATCAGTCAGATGTCACTTCATGGAAGGCGATAATCAATAACAGATAGATATTCTTTACGGCCATCAGTTTTTTACAGATAATATTTTTAATAAGTATTTAGTTATAATAAATTAATTGAAATGAAAATGAAAAAAATTACATGTGCAGTGTGTTATTAATTTATTGAGAAATATTGTCTGTGATACACTGATGGCCGTAAAGAACAATTACACTTAAAGAATTAATAGGCAAATATATAAAGTTTCAATAATAGATAATTTTGCATGGGTAAGTCGACTATAATTGTTTAGTATAGTTCAATTTCTTGCATCCTTTTGTTTGAATTTAATGAGTGAAATAGTCACAGTATCGCAACCTCAATTTCATATTGATGAAAAACCTACCACTTCATTCAATCTCACAATCTCACAAAAATCCCTTCATTGTTCGCTCTCCATAATGTCACATTTCTCTTCTAGTATACCAAAGGTTTCTGAACAATAAAGGTTTTTTTCTTCACTAATTCTCTTACGGAATAAAATGGCTTTCTTTGGAAACTCTTTGCTTATTATTACGGCTGTCATGTGTTAAGGTCACATCATTCTTCCTGCATCCTCATTTATTCCTGCCTGTTTGCAACGTTTCCTGTTTGAATAATTTATGAACTCATTAAATGTGCTTCGTTTTCAAAAGAACTTTGAAAAGAATCATGCATGCTCACGTTTATTTTATACCGGCATCACGCTGCATTTCAAGTTATTGTCTCCTTTTTCTAACCCTACCGTCGACAAGTGATTCCATCACAATCCATCGATTAATCTTTCGTTTTTGGAGAATAGAAATGACAAAAAATAAAAAATAAAATTTGTGCTTATACATATATTTTCCTTTGAGAATAAGAGAAAATATACAAAACATGCGATTACTTTAACAACGGTAATGATTCGATCAAGATATAAAAACTGTAGTAATTTTTGAAGTTATAGAAATACATAAGAAACAGAAAAAAATGCAAAGAAACATTTCAGGAAGAAATAGTGTTATTTTACTTCAAACTTTAAATAAACCTTACTTACGTTATGAAGCGATTTAAAAATATGTCTCGTGCATAGTTTCGTAATACTGATATTACCTATTAATAACTACTTGTCTAAATCTTATGTCTTTTACTTTATTTTAAGTTCGCACTAGTCAACATGATTCATAAGTTAAATTTCTAGATTCACAGGTAACTACTTATATTTTCACATGGCTTATCTATCACAAAATGTAGCGTGAAGATAATCTTCCTTCATTAAATTAATTAACTAAGTTCTTTAAAACCTCAAATATAATTTATTTGAATTCGGTTCTCTTCAGATGAGTATCTGATGCATAAATCTGGCATTCGGTTCCCAAGACAATAAGTTATAACTGCACCTACCTCGTTTTGAGTAAAACAACTGATGCTCATTCATGTATCTAAAGTACGGAACATTCCCAAGTTCTAATAATTTTTCGAAAGTTATACTCTATTGTAGAACCTTCGGTATACAGGAGTCGCCATTCAGCTCAGTGAAATTAAATCGGTCTCATCAACCAACATCAATTATTTTCATACCTTTATCAAGGTCGCTTTGCAGAATATGCGAAGAAATAAAAGAGGTCATCTTCGTCAATATAGTATCGTATAATACTATGTTGGCGAAGATGACCTCTTTTATTTCTTCGCATAAGAACATCAACAACACCGAATCAGAATTCCCACAATTGCAGAAAATGTCAAAACATTTTCAAGTACCGAATGAATACAAAATGATTAACGCTATTAACTATACGATTCTTAAACTATAAGCTTTGACTATCCTACCATATAGTTACCGTGTCTAGGGCTCATTATTACGGACTGATAAGATGGATCATAAAACAAAAGTCAGTTTCTTATAAAACTAGATTTCAGAACTTGTGCGAAGAGTGAGAATAAAAATAAACAATTCTTAAAGAGAAAAGCTACGAGTATAACTTTCAATATTCTAATCGCTATTAACCAAAACTCGAGTTTCAGGGCCTAAAACCCGAATTTCGACGGTACTCAATTACTAAAGAGGTACTGTTGCAAGAAAAATCCTTAGTTGTAGTCGGAGGTGAGGTCTTTTAATACGCATCTTACATGATAAGCAAACTACCGTTGTTTCTGTGAAACAACCTTATGAAAGAACTCTAACATCTTTTAAGTATTCCATAGCATCACGTTGGTGCAAACGCTGTAAAAATTTAACTACCTCGTTTACTTGTTTATGTTTTTCCTCGTATTGTTTTTAAGTATGAGATCGAAAAAAAATCAACTTTTCTATAATATCTAACACCCCGATGAGATTGAATCGATACTGTATCGAAAATATCGCAAAAACCTTATTAAAATTGTTAGAGTTCCCTTTGCCCTAGCCGTCTCCGTCGCTCACGTCGCTTTCTTCCCCCACTTCCTCGCTCTCGCCCTCGTCCTTGCCTTCTTCTTTGAGCATGCCCTCGCCCCTTCCCTTGCCCTCATTCTCCCCCTCGACCGTGCCCTCAATTCCGCTCTGTGGCGCCCCGGCCTCCACCCTCGCCCTCGCTCTAACCATCGCCTTCGCCCACGCCCTCGCCCACGCCCTCGCCCACGCCCCCGCCCACGCCCTCGCCCTCGCCCACGCCCTCGCCCTCGCCCTCGCCCACGCCCTCGCCCTCGCCCTCGCCCACGCCCTCGCCCACGCCCTCGCCCACGCCCCGCCCTCGCCCACGCCCTCGCCCCGCCCTCGCCCACGCCCTCGCCCACGCCCTCGCCCACGCCCTCGCCCACGCCCTCGCCCTCACCTTCGCTCTGGCCCTCACTACACCCACGCCCACGCCCTCGCCGTCGCCCCTGACTTCGTCCTTGCTCCTGCCAATACCCTCGCTTCTACCATCGCCCTCACCCCTGCCCTCTCCATCACCCTCGTCCTCACCCAAGCCCACGCTCATGCCCTGTCCCTTAATCACGCCCACTTCCAGCCCTCGCCCCTGCCCTCTTCCATGCTCTCGCACACACCCTTGCCCCCGCCTTCGATCCCGCCCTCGCCCCATCCTCGCTCACGCCCTCGGCCACGCCCACATCCATGTCCTCGCTCTCGCTTGCGCCCTCACCCACGCCCACGTTCACACCCACGCCCTCCTTCTCGCCCCTCACCGACGCCCCCTTACTCGCCCGCCCCCACCCTCGACCGTGCACTCGCCGTCACCCACCCCTCGCCCGCGCCCTCGCAATCGCCGTCGCCGTGGCCGCGCCCGCGCCCGCGCCCGCACCTGCGTGCGCGGCGGGCAGATTTACTGCTGGGAACGGACTCCTCCCCCGCCGGCCGCTGCGCCGCCCCCACCCCACCCCACCCCCTGCGCCCACAAAGGGAGCGGGGCGGGCGGACAGTGGGCCAGGGAAAGACTCGCCATTTCCTCTACTGGGAAAAGTTCTCGAATTCTGAAATCGACAGATTTAGTATTTAGTGACTACAACTTTGTTCATTAGTCCTGTGAATGTAGTGCATGTTACAAGTATAGACGGAAGAGCTCGTATTCCTCCGGTTATCCCATGCGACCGGCTGCTCTGATCGGTAGTTTTCCGTGGTTTCTCCGATCAACATCCGGCGAATGCCGGAGCAGTACCCTAACAAACGGGCCACGGACCGCGCGCGGTCTTTCCTTCCTCTTCCTTGTCTTCTCCTCTCCCCTTACGCACACACTTACACTAACATGCACTACACTACCACATATTCCGGGAGACCGGTCAGGAGCTTAGAGCTTGTCCCGGCTGGGGCGGTGCCCCACTGGTGGGAGAGTCCTGGTTAGGGGGAAACCCCACTAGCCGACGGTAGGTCGGTGCCGGATCTCGCCATCCAGCGGGGGAAGATCACCGCCATCTCCCAAGAAAAAAATGCACTACACTAACGGGACTAATGACCATAGTAGTTGACGCGCCCGGAAAGACGAAAAAATCAATCAATCAATCAATCAATCAACCGAAGCAGTTGACGCGCCCGGAAAAAAACGAAAAAAACAACCAACCAATCCCGGTATCTCATCAGAGGGAAACCACCCCAGCCGGGACAAGCGACAAGCTCTAAGGTCTCGACCGGTCTCACAACGTGAGAGGTAGTGTAGAGCGTTTGTGGAAGAGGATGAGAAGAAATTATCGCACGAGGTCCGTAGCCCGTTGGTCAAGGTATTTCTCAAGGATTCGCCTGTTATTGATCGGACAAATTACTGCTTTGGTCGTTAGTCACGTTAGTGTAGTGCATGTTTTTTTTCTCGGGAGATGGCGGTGATCTTCCCCCGCTGGATGGCGAGTTCCGGCGCCGACCTACCGTCGGCTAGCGGGGTTTCACCCTAACCAGGACTCTCCCACCAGCGGGGCACCGCCCCTGCCGGGACAAGCTCTAAGCTCCCGACCGGTCTCCCGGAATATGTGGTACTGTAGTGCCTGTTAGTGTAAGTGTGTGTGTAAGGAGAGAGGATAGGACAAGGAAGAGGAAGGAAAGATCGCGGGGCGTCTGTTACTGCTCCGGCATTCGCCTGGTGTTGATCGGAGAAACCACGGCAAACTACCGATCAGAGCAGCCGGCTGCAAGAATTCTCCTGAATTCGACCTAGCTGAAAAGCTAGTGTCGAAAATCCTCAGATACCGTTAGAGGAATAGAAGCATTGTTTTTATACGTGGAAAACTAACATTCTTTTTTAACTAGAAAAGAATCTTCCGATTGACCCTACCCAACAGCGCGAGTGACGGAGTGTTAAATACCCACCCCAACTACGTTATTCTTATTTTGACCAGATTGTGTGGCACCTGGGCCATTGTGCATCTCATCCACCGAGGAGGTGCGGAAGGAATTGTGGGTTGAGCAAGCAAAGCAGCGTTGCCGACCGCTGCAGTGAAGTCAACTACTGCAGCGCGTCTGCGGCGGCGAAGAATGGCACTTGACGTTTCAATATTTACGACGCGGTTGTCTTGTCAACGTCCGTCACAGGTGTTGCCCGGGGTGACTTACGCCTAATGTACACGAGACAACCGACGCTGACAGATAAAATAATAGAGTCCGGTTGCTTAAAGCGCCAGAAACGTGAATGACAACAAATCATTTTTAAAATAAATGAATCGCCTATTTATGAAAGGCCCTCGTGTCCAGTTTTTTCGGAAATGTGCTTTCTGATGGAAATTGATTCCTTATGCAAATTTGAAGCCTTTTTGTGAAAATCTTTTTTTAAATATTGCTTACATTTCACTCAAAATTGCGCGAAAACTACTAATATTTTCTATAAATGAGACTTGAATCATCTTTTTGTGCGTTTTATGTGTCTTTAGCTGCAACGAAAGGAAAGTCCAGAAGCTGGTCATGAGACCTTTCATATATAAACGACTCAAATATTGTAAATGGGTCGTGGTAGTATACTGTATGCAGTTGCAAGTCAACATCTGAAGCTTCGTAATCCGTTGAAGTCGCCGGCAGAGGTGGCTCAGTGACCACAACCGCTGACACTACAGTACCTGTCTCCAGGAGTGATAGAGTCCGGAAGGTGGCAGCAATTTCGACATTAGTTACGTATCTTGGTAGAATTGAACCACAGTCAGGAGGAGAATTCTAGTCTGTATCTCTGTTCAGTAGATTTCCATGGTTTCTTCAATCACTATCTGGCGATTGTCGGAATAGTACCCTAACAAACGGGCCACAGTTTTTATTTATTTTATTTTTTTCTTTAATTGTGTAACATCTTGATTTTTGCGAAACATCAATTACGTCGATGTGTTCAATTGTGGTAAATTTATTAGATCTACAATTAATTTTATTTTACAGGTGCCAATGTTATTCTTATTTAACAGCTATTCTTATTTTAATTATGTTTATCTTATTAAGCCGTTTATTAATTATAAACTTTCAACGGAGGGAATAGCGCTAGGTTCTTTATAACACTATTCCACAAGGTTGTTTTGAGAATTCGCATTCATTCCGAATCTGGCTTTCCAGTCAACTGAGTTGAATTTTAACGCGACGATGTTTAAGTCGGCGCGTATTTCTTTCTAATTCAGGACATGCGATTGTTTATTTAATTATTTATTTGAATTATAGAAGAAAATAATAGTAAATATGTTCCACATTAGGGGTGTGTCTGCGAGGTGCGCTTGCTCAACAGGTCCCCAGACCTGCGTCGGAAGTAAGCTTCCACGGAAGCCAGGGTCGAAAAATAGGCTGGCACACAATTGCTTTAAATATCATCTTAGGGGATCACGAAGGATCGACCCCTATGTATTACTACTAAATATGTCACAAGCAAATTAGCTGAACAGTATAGCTATTGAATTCTTATACATTATTATTATTATTATTATTATTATTATTATTATTATTATTATTGTTATTTTCTCATCTTATTAGAACATTTGAATGAATTGCACAGAAATACAAAATCAAAGCACAGTACATCTATTTTTTAAAAAGAATTTATAATACATTGTTTCCCATGAATTTCTGCACTATCCTTGTTGAAATAACAACAGCCTTCTGCATGGGTTTGTACAGGTCTTCATTCAAACCCAGTTGCTTAAGGCCCCAAATCAGACTCCTAGGGATGACTCCGGTGCTTGAAACAATTATAGGGATAATGTTGATTCTTTTCATATTTCACTGTTTCTCAACGGGTTCAACAAGATTTGCATATTTACTGATTTTTTCAGTGTATTTGCTTTGAATTTTGCCAGTATTTGGGACGGAAACACCAATAAGCATGATGTGTTTCTCACACTTGTTAATCACAACCAAATCCGGTCTCTTGTGAATCACTGTCTGGTCTGTTAAGATAGTTCTATCCCAATACAAGCGCCACTCATCGTTCTCCAGAACACTCACAGGTTGGTACTTAAAGTACGGTTATTATTATTATTATTATTATTATTATTATTATTATTATTATTATTATTATTATTATTATTATACATTGTAAATTTTCTTTAGTGCGTTAAATTCATCATAAGTTGCCTAGCTTAAGAAATTTCTTTCTGAAATAATGTTCCTCAAGTTCACAAAATAAACATGTAGAAAAAAACTACTAGAAAATCATTCACATTTTTATATTTTTCGCTCCGAATTTTTTCACAAACTATTCTGATTTATTATTTAGTGAAAGTAAAATTAATCAAGTTAATCTTCCTGGGCCTACTTCGCACGATTTGTTGTACCAAGGTAACGAATGTAACTGTAACTGTAATTACAATAATTGCTCATCTTCTATTGTGCTGTAAATTGTACCGAGGTATTTCCCGGGAAACGCAAGGAATTGTCACCACGTTCGAATGGAGTAAGAAGCTTAGTGCACAGCTGTTTCTGTTGGTGTTATGGCTGCAGTTGAGGAGTCGAACATCAGGTAAAAAGAAAGTTTGTATTTTTTATTTCAGTATTATAAATTGGATGCTTTATAACAGGTCATTTTGATGGGGATAAATTAGAAATATACTTTTTTATTCCAATGTTTCGGAGTGTATTTCGCCTTCTTGGGACCATGTAAAGAGTTCGCTTATTTGTTTGTTATTACGGTTGTAAACGTGTGGCAGCAAAGTTTTAAAATTATATTTCCATTCAATATTGTTGGTTAATAAATGTATTGATTGGATGATGACATTAATTACAGAGCCCTCATGAAAGTGAAATACACTCCCAAAAGTCAATATGAACGAATTGTTTCTGTTTTAATTTCTATCCTTTGACCTATTGCAACCAAAATCTATTATTTACATTCTTTAATTTTTTTCATACGTTTTTTTATACTTCACGCTTCGGCAAATCTTAATTCAATAAGCAATTTGTTTTTTTACAAGAGTTTTGTAAAATAATTACAATTAAAAAGATAGTTACGTCACTAGTTTGAATAAATATTAATAAACACAAGATACTAACTAGCAAATTAATAGTTTATTTTCACATTCAGAGCATTAAACAATCCTTCTCAAGAAATGGCAATCTATATCTCTCGTTTTAGGTAAATATCTCTCGTGATCAACTTTAAAAGTTGTGTAGCAAGATTTCTTTATACTATTTCACTCCTAAATTTTCATTTTACCTACATATGTCTTCCATGAGACATTGACTACATTCTAACTCTTCTAAACACAAGTCAACTTATTTGGAACATTAACGCGATCAAGAGAAGTGTAGGACTGAAGAGAGATCAGTGTATCTAAGAACTAACAAGACGAAAAAATCAACTGATGTCACTGCAGGGACCGGGAGGTCCTAGGTTCGAGTCCTGACGGCGGCAGGATTTTCGACACTAGCTTTTCAGCTAGGTCGAATTCCGTTACTGTCTGAAGGAGAATTCTAGCGGCCGGCTGCTCTGATCGGTAGTTTTCCGTGGTTTCTCCGATCAACACCCGACGAATGCCGGAGCAGTACCCTACCAAACGGGCCACGGACCGCGCACGATCTTTCCTTCCTCTTCCTTGTCCTATCCTCTCCGTTTACACACACACTTACATTAACATGCACTACACTACCACATATTCCGGGAGACCGGCCGGGAGCTTAGAGCTTGTCTCGGCTGGAGCGGTGCCCCGTTGGTGGGAGAGTCCTGATTAGGGGGAAACCCCACTAGCCGACGGTAGGTCGGCGCCGGGTCTCTCCATCCAACGAGGGAAGATCACTGCCATCTCCCGCAAAGAAACATGCACTACACTAACGGGACTCATGACCAAAGCAGTTGACGTGCCCGGAAACACGAAAAAATCAATCAAGAAAGAAAGAAAGAAAGAAAGAAAGAAGAGAAAAAAGAGGAAAAGAAGAGGAAAAGAAGAAAAGAAGAAAAAAGAGAAAAAAGAGGAAAAGCAGAGGAAAAGAAAAAAGGGAAAAAGAAGAGGAAAAGAAGAGACGAAAAGAAGAAGATGTACGTGCCCCCTTGGGAGCCGTGCCGCCACCGCCGCCCGGGAGATCTGATAGGGCGGCCACCGCGGCGCCGTGCATGCAAATGGGCGCATTTGGCGGCGGCGGCGGAGTCGAGGACGGGGGCGGGGGCGGAGCCGCATGGGGCGGGGCGGGGCGGGGCGCCGCGCGCGCGGAGCCACTCTTTTGTTACAGGAAACACGTAATTGGGTGTAATCTTGGGAAATTGTAAGCGGCGGCGGGGCGGCGCAGAAAGGAAGGCGGTGGAAACGATGGTGGCGCAGCCATTGTGTGAGAAAGGGAGTTAGGGATGCGACATGATTTGAAAACACGGACGTTTTTATAAATCATCGATGGGTTTATGAAGCCGAAGCTTTTTGTGTTCGGGGTTTTGTGTTCGATGTTTGTATGTGGTTGCTATTTTATTTTCTAATGAAAAATGTACCGTTAAAATAAAAACTGGAAATGATTTTTCGATATTCATAAATTGAATATTCTTCTGACCAATGTAATCAAATGTGAGAATAAGCCAAATCGAGTTTTCATTTTTGATAAATGAAGTCGTTATACTTTTTAAAGTATCCAATCAGATAATATAAATTTTGTTAAATGTCTTGGTAATTTTTTCACTTTTTTTAATCTCAAAAACCTATAATTTAACCTATTCATAAACCTATAAATTAAATTACCTTCACATAAACATTAATGGCCATCAATGCGGGTTTAAAAACATTCATGGTTTTGAGGCTATATTTTACTAACATGGATGTTTTAATATTGGACATCGATATTTATAAATATCGATATTTTGTTGGCCAATGGTAATGCTGGCTCTGAGCCAACTCAGTCTTTAGTGTGGGTGGAAGAAATGGGGGGGAGAAGCTGACAATAACTGTTGTTAAGGCCTCCCTTACCAACAGTTATTGTCAGCTTTTTTGTCAGACATTGAGAATCGAACGAGAATAAATGGAGCCGTAGACGGCGAGGGGAGAGGGACGTAAAAACGACTTTACACCTTTAAGGTAGGTGATAAATTTACCCCTTCAAGCTTGCTCTTCTCATGTTTCACAGTAGTTCAAAAGCGCCAAGATTTACCCGCTATTTTTGCGCGCCTGTTTAACACAACTTCCATCCTAATAGGATTCATTCTGTACCAGGACGATAAAGGGTAGCGTACAGAAACGATCAGGATACGGTGAATCGTGGTGTAAATTGAAGGTGAATATCCGGAAATCATCTCCTCCTTATAGCGTGAACTCCCCTGCTGGGAAAGAATTTTTTTTTTCTGACAGACACCCTATTAATTAAACCATGAGAGATGGCTCAGGGCATCAACTGATGTCACAGCGGTACCTCTGGCAGGGAGGTCCTAGGTTCGAGTTCCGACGGTGGCAGGATTTTCGACAATAGCTTCTCAGCTAGGTCGAATTCAGTCGCTTTCTGGAGGAGAATTCTAGCAGTCGGCTGCTCTGATCGGTAGTTAGGCGAATTCATTAGGCGGTCCACTTGTTTGGGCACTGCACCGATATTCGCCTAGTGTTAATCGGAGAAATCACGGGAAACTACCGATCAGAGCAGCCGACCGCTAGAATTCTCCTCAAGACAGCGACTGAAATCGACCTAGCTGAAAAGCTAGTCGAACTTAGGACCTTCCAGTCAGATGCACTGCAGTGACATCAGTTGATGCACTGAGTCAGCTCTTCCAGTACCTGGAGAGCAAAATCTGCTAGCCATATAGGTCTGCGACACTAGCAAGATGGCTAGGTCGTGTTCAGTTCTTGAGAATTATAGCGGCCGGCTGCTCTGATCGGGGGTTTTCCGTGATTTCTCAGATCAACACCAAGCGAATGTCAAAAAGAATCCTGACAAACAGGCCACGGACTACGAGAGATCTTTCCTTCTTCTTTCTTGTTCTATCCTTACTTAACTATACTTTCTCTTACTGGTACTACACTACCACACGTGTCGGGAGACCAGTCGAGGCTTTTAGCTTGTCCTGACTGGAGCGGTGTACCGCTGGTGGGAGATACCTGGTGGGGGGAAACCCCGTTAGCCGACGATAGGCCGGCTCCAGAACGTGCCATCGAGCGGGGGAAGACCACCGCCACCTCCCGAGCAAAACACGCACTACATTTACGGGACTAATGGCCATAATAGTTGACTCGCTCGGAATCACTAACAATCAATCCATCAATCAATCCGACAGTTAGGTCAGATCCAGATCGTGCCATTCAGGGGGGGAAGATCAGCGTCACCTCCCGGGATAAAGTCATGCACTACCCTTACGGAACTAACGACCTTAGCTGTTGGCGCGCCCGGAAACACGAACCAGTCAATCAAAACCAAATATTCTCTCATTCACAGCGAGGTTACCAGCTCTCCTGGATGTCTCAGCAGCCACGCCCGTCTGTCATGCCACGGAACAGCCATGGGGCGAGTCGAAGTGGGTGTGTCGGGTGATGCCATTGTGCGAGGGGCGTGTGAGTGAATTGAAGGGCGCCGTGATCACCCAACGGTGAGGCGCGCTCTCGTAACTGACGCTCACCCACTCTCCTTCCCCTTCTCCTACTCCTCCATCGACTGTTCTGCTTGGAAGCGTGCATTGATGATATAACCGTATTCAGCGACTGCGAAATTCGTTGTTCTAGCGGACTCCAGGCATCTTCCTCTGATCTAGCTTTATGTGAGATTTAAATAGTTTTTATTATCTGTGAGCACAGATTTGTATTTATTTTAAAATAATTTAAATGTTTTAGGGTGGATGCGATAAAATTGGAAATAATGTACTATATATGTTGTAAGGTAGTTCACCCTAGGGCATGTTTCTACCACACCCAGGATCTCCAAAATTAACTGAGACTGTGAATAGAAAGTACGATTTACAATATCCAGAGAGTTCCAACATTCTCCGAATACGCGAAGCCATGAATATTTACTTTGTCTATTTTACGTAATGATTACAGCGTAGAATGGTAAGATAAATATCCACACCATCAATATTAAGTTCACAACCCCGTTCATTATCGATTACTCATTTTGATGAGCATCCTACAAATTTGATATATTACTCGGTATACGATAACCTAACAAGGAAGTATAATTGGTAGCCAAAAATCCGCATCAGGTTTGAATTGGTTGATACAATTTCTGTTGTAAGTACGAATTTGTCAATCTTATTTGTGTTCTTCATTCTTTTACAAAAAGGTTCATTAGGGCTACACAAGTAGTACGGTTTTCTAGTGAATGGTAAAAGATGTGAAAAAATTAAACTGCATATATTTGTGATTGGAGTAGTGTTGATAGGTTATAGTCTATATGAAATCAGACTAATAAACTTTTCCGTTTCTATGGATTTCTCTGAAAGAACCAAACTTTTAAATAGGAATAACTGGAAAGGAATCATCGAATTTATGGAAGGTTGATTGCAGTAAAAAAGAGAAAATAACCTTCATGTTCTCAAACGTCAAAATAAACGAATTTACGTACGTACATATACATTTGTTAAACGCTTGACCTGCATGTAATCAAATCTTCTGTGATCGACGTTTTATATTTCTGAAATATTCTAATGAGGACGTGATGTGATAGTACATGATTTAATAATCATCTTTGAATATTATGTCATGTGCAGTATAAAATTTGGGATTTGTGGTAAGTCGAAAAAAAATAATGGAAATTATAATATACTGCGAGTCAACTGCTTCATTAGTAATTCGTGTGTTATGTTTCGTCGTCGTTAGCAGATGTACTACGTTCATTGTGACAGACTGATACGTTGTTGTTAGCAGATGTGTTGCATTCCTTGCACTCCAACTCAACTCATACCCGGCATGGGATTGAGTTTTTTGAGAATTTTTTTTAAATTTTCAAAATTCATGTAGTATATGACTTAGTGTAGGGATCATAGAATTTTGAAAATGTGCACAGAATTCACTTTTTGACGTTAAATAAATAAATAAATAAATAAATAAATAAATAAATAAATAAATAAATAAATAAATAAATAAATAAATAAATAAATAAATAAATAAATAAAAGTCAATCGCTTCTCAAAAAAGACCGGCTGAGATGACTCAGTAAGGTCGTGGCCGCTGCAGTGACTCTGTTTAGGAAATCCTAAGGTTCGAGTGTCAGATTTTAGACCCTGGCTATACATCTAGGTCGAATTCAATCATTATCAGGAGGAGAAGCGGCTAGCTGCTCTTATTGGTAGTTTTCTGAGATTTCTCATTGAAATTGCATTGAAATATGCTCTCAGTTAATTTTCCATTGTGTTACATATTTATAAAAGGTATTTACATAGATTGATTTCAATTAACAAAATACATGGCCTTTTAAATGAATGTTGTGATGTTTTAATAAGTATTTACAAATTGCAAGACAATCCTTTACCTCTACTTTGAATCGTGTAATACAGAAACCTGTATTTCTACACAAGACTGCAATAATTCTATAGATTTCAAATTACTTCTTTAAATATTTGTTGAAGTTCAGAAATGGCGATGTATTAAATTAAATTCTCTATTTCCTGATTTTAATGGGAAAACCTAACAAGCATCAATTTTTATATCAAAAAGACCTCCCTTAATAATGCTCTCAACAAATGCTACAAAATGGTAAATTTTATTTTTTGTAATGTTATAAAATGCTATAACCTTGCTTTCAAAATGCGATTTTTTAAAAATTTAAAGTGCTAAATTCTATTGTCACCAGTAGGGGATAGATTTTAATGAAATGTAATTTTTTCTTTTCACGTTAGAAAAATGCCTTTTAGTACACAGATTAATTTTACGTTATGACAAAAGAAAATGACCCACTCTTATGTCAGATTTTTTTTTTTTGCGTTTTTCGTCGATTTCGACTAATAAGTGATTTTTTACCGTATTCCGTCATTTTTAAAGCATTTTCGCTAATTTCATCGAATTTAACATCCTTTAATGGCACTTGCTTCAAGTAATACTTACGAAATGTAACAAATTCTCTTCAAAATTCATGAGTAGCCTATTCGATTTCTTCGCTCAGAAATTGTATTATCAACCATTGTAACTAAGGTTCCTATGACACCAATCAGCGCCACTTTTGGTTCAACCGATTTCGCGATAACTATGTAAAGACAGACATTTTCCTGGTAAAGAATAGTTCAAACCAAAAGTTTGCAATCTGAGTTTACCTCAACGAAAGGAAGGAGCCTCGATTACATCATAACATATTCAGTAGCTTGAGTTGTTCGTCTGAATTGGTTTTAATCAAATTTTTTACGTTATTTTTCTTGCTTTTAGGACATTTTAAAAGCATTTTAAGAGCATTTTATTGATCATTTTTGGCGATGTTTTAGGCCATCAAAATCCACCCTCTACTAATGACCATAGTAGTTGACGCGCACGGAAAAAGGAAATGCTCCCTCACTCCACAACTGTGCTTCTCCAACAGGGTTGCCATACATTGGTGAAGGGCAGCTACGAATCGAGTCTGTACATGTATCAGCGTATCCAGTGTCATCGCATTGCAGTGGTATAACCGTAGTCATGATACGGTCCATCATGAGATTTCGTTTTAATAACGGTATTTAAAAATAATGATATTTCAAATGGTAGGATTCTTTGGTATTTCATGCACATACAAACAACGCAAAGGTTCGTGTTTTCGAAAACAGAAATTTTCCACATTTCGATTTTGGTTGGTTGGTTAGTGATTCTGGGTGCGTCAACAGCTTAGGTCATTAGTCCCGTAAGTGTGGTGTATGTTTTTCCTCGGGAGATGGCAGTGATCTTCCCCCGCTGGATGGCGAGATCCGGTGCCAACCTACCGTTGGCTAGCGGGGTTTCCCCCAACCAGGACTCTCCCACTAGCGGAGCACCGCCCCAGCCGGGACAAGCTCCTAACCGGTCTCCCGGAATATGTGGTAGTGTAGTGAATGTTAGTGTAAGTGTGTGTGTAAACGGAGAGGATAGGATAAGGAAGGGGAAGGAAAGATTGCACGCGGTTCGTGGCCCTTCGTTAGGGCACTACTCCGGCATTCGCCTGGTTCCACATTTGGAGAACTAAAGGATTCGAATGTCCCTCCCCTTGTGTATACGCTCGGCCTCGAATAGTTTGAGATCTGCGGCTGTCCTGATGCGACTTAACTCGAGAATTCGATTTAATAATTATATTTTAAATATTTCTGATTCGTTGGTATTATAAACATCCAAAATCAACGCGAAGATTCGAGTTTTCGAACGCACAAGTTATCCAGTATTCGAGAACTAACTGTCCCTCCCCTAGTTTATAAACCCGGCCTGGAATAGCCAGCGCCGTGCGGCAGTTCTGATGCGGCTCATCACGAGAATTCGTTTTGTGACGGAGCATCCTGGAGCGAAATGGTGGAGTGCGGCGGGGGAAAAGTGATAAAAGCAGCCTCCGGCGCCACCAGGGCTCACAGCCTTCGTTATGGGAGCCGTAAAATCGACGGGGTAATCTGGGGACGCTGTAGAAGCCACGTTTTGTCGTCAGCGACATCTAACGGTGGCTCGTGGAACTACTACGTAGAGGTTAGGGGCCGATGCTCCTGAAGAATCAAACGAGATATACGTGCGGTATCTGCCTCGATATCTATGTGTGCTTTATCTGGGCAATAGCTTATTTTACTGGCCCAGCAATAATATTTCCCGATTTGTGAAATGGTTACGCCCATTTGGTTCATTTATGAAGTAGCTTCATGTTTATGTAATGCTAGTTTAGTCTCAGATAATGACTGGGCTTCATTTTTGTAAACCATTTCTTTCTTTCTGATTGATATTTTCATCAGCTTATTGTTAAGATTTCATAGAACTTTCAGCGTGTTCCTTCATGCGTTTAAGTATAAAAATCTAGTGTATTTCAATAGTGTTGTCGTGACATTTTAGAACTCAACCCCTTAAACCAGGTATCTCCCACCGGGGGGGCACCGCCCGAGTCGGGACAAGCTCTATGCTCCCGACCTATTTCCTGCCATGTGTGGTAGTGTAGCGCGTGTAAATAATGGGTATGATTGGGACAAGAAAGAGGAAGGAAAGATCGCGCGGGGTCCGTGGCCCGTATGTTATGGTGCTGCTCCAGCATTCGCCTGGTGTTGATCGAAAAAAAACACGGAAAACTACCGATCAGAGCAGCCGGCCGCTAGAATTATCTTCCAGGCAGCGACTGAATTCGCCCTAGCTACCAAGCTAGTGTCGAAAGTCACCGTCAGGACTCGAACCTATGACCTCCTGGGCAGAGACCCTGCAGTGAAATCAGTTGGAGCCCTGAGCCAACTCTCGCGGTCCGATTGTTCAACTGTTTTCTACATGTACAGATACTAAAATAACATTTCATCGTGACTATGGGCAGGCCTAGCTAGGCCTAGAACACTGAAGTTTCCTCGAAGTGATTACGTATGGCAACGATTCCTAACTTTTTTATCCAAAATGCGTTGAAACGCGAAACAATCCCTCAGGAGTAGGAAATATTTTGATAATAAAAGATCTAAACGATGGAATGGGAACTCCTTACCTTGAAACCCGAAAAACCTAGTGATGCTAAAACAGCGCGTCCTTTCTCGTCCGTATTTTCACGTAAAATTACGCGAAAAGTACTCAAATTTTCGAAACACTATATATGAACTTATTTCAAAATCTGTCTTGCTTTACATGTGAAACAGACCCCACAATGATGGAGCCAACACCAGCAGCTTTGTTGAGAACTTGGGTCCATGGCTTCAAGGGATGTGCCCCACAGTCGAATCGTACCATCAGCAATTTCCAACTGAATTCGGGGCTCATCTGACCAAGCCACTGTTTTCCAGTCGTATAGGGTCCAATCGATTTGGTCACGAGCCCAGGAAAGGCGCTGCAGGCGATGTCGTGCTGTTACCAAAGGCACTCGAGTCGGTCTTCTGTTGCCACTGTCCCTTAAAGAAACATTTCGCCTCACTGCCCTTGTTGCTTGCCTGTTAGCACTGACAACTCTACACAAACGCCGCTGCTCTCGGTCATGTAGTGAACGCCGTCGGCCGCCGGGTTGTCCGCGGTGAGAGGTTTTGCCTAAAATTAGGTATTCTCTGCACACTCTTGACACTGTGGAACTCGGAATATTGAATTCCCTATAGATTTCAGAAATGGAATGTCTCATGCGTCTAGTTCTAATTGCCATTCCGCGTTCAAAGTCTATTAATTCTCGTCGTGCGGTAATAATCACGTCAGAAACCTTTTTAGATGAATCGCTTCAGTACAAATGAAAGCTCTGCCGATGCACCGCCCTTTATATCTTTTGTAGGATACGAGATACTACTGCCACCTGTATGTTTACATATTGCTATCCCATGACTTTGGTCACCTCAGTGTAAAGTACACAATAGAAACAATGAAAAAACAGTGCAAGCATTAATATTGCCAATAGTCTTAAATATTAATATTTAAAATGCCAATAGTCTTCAAACACCACAAAACGTAAATTAATGGTGATAATATTGCTTAGTTTTATGGCAATTCGTATCTTAACAAAAGTTTACTATTTAAAACGTTTTAAATTAGTCATTTTCTTTTTAGTGATTCTTTCGAAATTATTTTAATCATACTGAACAAGTTTCCTATTAAAATACAAATTTTATTTCTCTTAGTAGGTATTCGAATAATTGTATTTTTAGTATTTCTTCGACAAAATTTTGCTGAGAATATTAAATTTGAAAAACATTTCAGCTGTGAACAGGAGCTCAAGATTTCCTTACGAAGTATTTTTACTTTCTCCCCCTTAAGAAGAGTGCCGGAATTTTCATCAGAAAAGCACTTCTTGCCAAGCCCTGATAACAAAAATAAATAGTGTTCCTATGTATAGTAAATTACTTCCTCTAACACATACAGTCAGAATCCATGTTTTGTGGGTCCTTGATACCGAAAAACCCATTGACCGGAAAATTTGTCTGTCCATCTGTGTGGTCAATGCTAGCGACTAAGCAGCGTTCACCCGATTTTCTCCAAAATTGATATTTCTCGATCGCGGAACTCGAAACCTCTGAGTTTGAAGCGTTTGGGGGGAGGGGGAGTACTTTACATGAAGTAATTTACATGAGGATTTGGTTGGGGAATACTTTATATGCATCATCAACAAAATGTTCAAAATGTTCTCAAAAATGTCTCCACGTTTTCTGATTCAACTTTGTCCTTGGATATCGTAGAGAACGCTCAAGATAATGGTTCAGGTCATGTTTTCGTTAAAATTCCTCATTTTTCCAAAATTGCAAAAGTTCAATTTTTTCGGCGTCTCCCTATATATTCAATATTGAAGATACATTTTTTCTGGATGAAATCTGTTTTTTAAAGACAAATTTTGAAATAAAATTATATACAAGTTTTCGAAGTTATAGTTTTCGCGTAATTTTGGACGAAATACACGAAATTTTTTTAATCAAAAATGGCTCCAAATATTTATTTTATGTTTTCCTCCTATGTATCAAAGGATGGTATAAAAATCGGTGAAAGACCCATTTTCAGCGAACTCACTGTATTTTCGTAAATTGCAAAAAGTTAACATTGCTTTAGTATTGAAGATAGATATTTTGGTCTTAAAATCTGCTCTGCAAAATTAATCTTTAAAAGGTCATGTACAAGTTTTTCAAAAAAGAGTATTGTCGCGTAATTTCTGTTTAAAGTTAATGCAAATTTTGAAAATAAAATCGTTCCAAATTTCATTTTTTCCACGGACAGAACAAGAAAGTTTTAAAAGAATGGCGCAGGTCTCTCTTCCGTTGACCTATCTCAATTTCGAGAATTGCAAATTTAGAAATAATGCGAGAAAATATGCTCTGTTGTAGTTCCATTAAATTTTTATGTTTACCTCTTAATAAAACGAAAGTTCACTCCCCATCGAACAGTTACGTAAACTTGTTCTTCAGCCACTGAATTGCAGAACGTATGAAGTGAATTCCGTTTTTCATGTCAACTGACGAAAATGCAGTAGTAACAGCCCTTGGAAATGTCCCGAAATGCAACAATGAAAACACACAATGTTTGTGTGATGTCTTTTGTTGGTAGCCACAGAAACGTAGTTCTAGCTTCTTTGATCTTCACTGAAGTAATAATTCAGTGTAGTGATTTTTTTTTATCGCGGCTTTAGACTATTTAGATGCAGTTAATAAATGGGAGCCGAAGTTCCATGAGAGATCAGGGTTTGAAATTTATAGGTAAATAATTCATGTATTACTATAAAATACAGTAAGCCCTCGTAACACGTATTCCAAGAGACTGAAATAATTGGGGGTTCTTGTCATAAAATTTCGTGTTATCTGCATGATTTTTATGTAGTTTATCCTCTGTACTACGTTTCTTTGGCGGGACCAACATTTTGTTCGTTTGACGACGGATTTCGTGTTAAGCGAGGTTTTACTGTGTATTAACACTTGAGCTTGTTTCAGTATTGCATTTCACAAGTTATCTTGTGTTGAAACGCAGAAGTGGTGATTTACCCATTGTTAAATTACATAATTACCACTTACATGTATGTTATTGATAGGTATTGCTATAGAATGTCATCGAGACTAAGCATGTTAGGTGAAAGAAAAAGATTGGTAATATTTAGCATAATGTTTATCCCAGTAGTTTATAAAATCCATATAACAGTCAAAACATATACACCAGGTAATAGCCAAAAGGTAAGTACAGTTGTATCTGATATACATTGCGAACAAAAATTTGTTTCTGTTTTAAAATACTTTTTGTTAATCGTTTTTAAGTATTTTGCAAGAGATCTTGCGAGTATAAAGTTTGTAGTAAAAAAAGATTGAAGAGTTCGTAGTAAAAAGTTCAATTTTACAATCATGCTTCAGTTCACAGAAAATTATAATGGTTGTTTAGGTTTCATAGAAATACATAAAAGGACTATAAATCCTTAAAATTTGTTGTGAATATTTGTTAGTGAGTTAGTTAGCCATGAAGAATGAAAGAGTTATTATTATATGACAATGAGTTGTCAGTTCTAATCTTTAATTTTCTGGTATGCTTGGGGAGACAAATACATTAAGAAAATATCTTAATTGAGGTATTTCTTTCTGTATTCCAAGAAATAGAAATTCTAGTAATATATATATTTAAACTTAAGATACTTGTATCAAGATATAGGACTACTTGTGTCAATTGCATTATAAACCCACTATTTAATCATCATATTTTATCAAAGAAGAAACATTCAACTTGAAAGGAAATTGGCAACTTGCATCATAATTTTGTTATGAAAAAATGTTGTTTTTTTGTTTTTTTTCTTTTTCTTTTCATTTTCTTTTATTTTCTTTCTTTTTTTTTCTTTTCTTTCATAATTGAAACACTAGACAGGTACATTTCAAAATTGAATTTGAGTAAAAGAAAATGTGGGTTTCCTCTCTCGTAAGAGAAATACAGTAAACTTCAAAATATTGATAAGTATCTATTGGTGATCTTTGCTTGTGTATGTAAAGAAACATTCATTTGATTTAATCAAATTACGTTTGAACAGTGCAAATAAAGGTTTCAATTTCTGTTATTTAATTTTTATATTACGTAGTGAGAATTAATGTTCCTATCTTTATCTGTCTTTATGAGTGCAGGACACATTTAAATCATGAATTTGCCTGCAAATTACATTTATTTTATTAAAAATACTAATATATCTATGCTGTGCTGAAATTTTGTAGAATTATTAACCATTTGAGCAAAGTAACTTTCTGTAAGGTGTCGCAATATCAGTTTTGTTTTTGATCGTTTTGTCATTCAGTAAATACTTTTTGATCAAATTTTGTACTGTGTAGCAAGTGAATGCAAGGGTGCCTGCAATATATGCAATCTAAAAAATAGCGAAAGTTTTCTTCAGAAAAATTATAATCAGAAGAGTTATTAAAATTTGAAGATTGCTAAATGGGATTTTGTAGTGGATCTGAAGAATAATTGGCAATTGTATTGTAAATAATTATTAGGTTAAACAACTTATTTAGTAAATGACTAAATCCATAAAGAACTTTGAGGCAGTTGAATGTGACCATGTTATGAAGTAATGATTTTCTTGAAAAGGAAATGCCCTTTATATTGTGTCTGTTGTATCATAGAGGAAAATCTTTCCCCTACAGCACTATGATCCTACATAGCAATTTGATGTGGTGTAAAATATATCATTGTTGATGATAGACTGCCTTCTAAGTGGAAAAAATGAGCAAAAAAACAAAATTTTATAGGAAGGAAAAACATTTTTTGATGTTAATAATATCCAATTGGCTAAGTTAAGGTATTCTACACTTTCTACATAATAGTATTAAATATTTATTTATTGTAATATTTTTCTGAAAGCACCTTACCCAAAAACCTCCCATGAGGCTCTCAGCATATACGTGATTTTCAATCATCAATATATTGTAGAGGTCCCATAGGAGTTTTTTTATTTTCTATTTTAAGGCCATAATTTCTAGTTTTTGTTGGAAGTTTTGTAATCAAAATAAAGAACAAGCCTGAATCATTGATAACAAAATTTGAAAATCACCAATTCCATCACAAAGGAGTTTGTTCATCATCAACGACAATATGCAAATAATATGCTGGTATTGTTTCCATGTTTTAAAATATATTTAACTTTTTTTTAACAAAATAATAAATTAACGGAATATTCATACATGAGTGAAGAAAAAAATCACTGAGATCTATGTGATTAAATTTTGAAATAAAATTTGCTTAAATTGTCAGCCTTTCTGATATTTGAATATAAACTAGTGGCCTGTGAAATTCAGCTGGATGAAATCTAACAAAATTGTTTTTTAAAAAGAAGCACACAAACTATTCAAGAACCACAATTGTACTAACGAATATCACCACAATAAATTAAATGTTTTAACAAAACCAGTCTTCATGAATATTGCAATAACATAGTATAAAATATTTACAGTACAAAAGTTTTTAACACACCAATAATATCAAAAATGTTGCTATTCAATAATGCAACTTCAAGAATATATTGAATGGTGGATGGCATTTTCCTTGCGGTTTTGCTGTCACAGAGCAGTGTTATATACGTTGAGTATGAGAATTAAGTCAGTTTGCACAGTATGAGCATAGTTGGAAGAACCCAATCAAATATTTGTATTTTTAAGTAAAAATCGAAACCATTTCATTGTTTTTGGATTTTCCCTGAGTTCCTATCTATCTAACAAAACCATAGATATCTCTCGTATTGCCAGAGGATCTGTAGTTTTTGTTCAGTTTCTGCAGGCATTGGAAATTAGTAATATTGATAAATAAAGAACAATTCAGAAATGTCTGTATTCTCAAATTTTAGACCTTTCATAAAGAAACAATACTTTATATTTTTTGGTTTCAGTATTTGGAGATATCAAAATGACTATTTCTTCAATAATAATTGATATATGTTTGGGTGTACATTTGTATTGGTGGAATAATAATTATTAATGAAACAAATTTCATTATGATATTCTATCAAATATATATTATTTGACATTTTATTTATAATGCCCTCAATTATTTTTCTTTTCATTTCATAATATATTAATCAGCAGCTAGCCACTTAAAGTGTTTGTTTCAATAATAATGACTTTAGTTGGTTTGGCATTAGGATCAAGTATTATAAAAATCTAATGGATAACATTTGAAATAAATGTGAAATAAATACAAGCTACGTACCAAAAATTGTAAAACTGCTGAGTTAATAAATTTTTTCAATCATGTTTAAAATTTCTTTTAATTTTCTCTAATAAACCTGGTCACAAAAAGATTGTGATTATGAATCCATAAGAACAAGCATTTCTTTTTTAAGCTCAGAGAAACATCCAAGTTGAAGTGCCATTCAGCTGTTAGTGCACTCTCATAGACATTTTTGGGCCTAGAGACCAGGACCCAGAACTAGACATTGTTGGGCAAGGAAAATGCAACCATGTATGGTATAAGCAAACTATAATTATCTATTTAAAGTTAAGTAATGCTAGTGCAAAAACTGCTCATTGATAAAATGTATTTTTTGTTGCACACATTGTTTGTGTTAGTAAAAATTAGAAGATAAAATTATAAAATTAGGTAATTCTTTAAACAAATAAATGAATTCACATATGTAGGCTCAGTTATTAACATTGTGTGACTGTTTATACTGGTATATTTACTGGTTAAAAATATAATTTTTAATGTCTTGTGCATTTTGCGGTTTTAATTTAAGTATATTTATTAGCTGGATAACTATATTTAACACATTAGGAAAGTTATGAAAGTTTCTAGATTTTGTGAATGACAACAATTTCTCATTCTGTGGAACTGAAGAATATATGAATTTTGTGATTAAAAATATGAATATGTGGAAAGTATCCCTACCGAATTGAGAAACACAATGTGATACAAATGAAAATAAAAAAATGTATCTTAAAAATGTATCTGAAAATAAAGGAATCCATAATATGAAGTCTACTTTCATTACAAAATTGAAATTGATGTTATATATTTCAATATTTTCCTGAATGGAAAGAAATACATTTCTGAATGTCATGGAAAACATTGCTCATTTTATGTCATTCATAATTCAATCTTTTTGGGAAACATAAGTGAACAAGTACCAGAAATTTCAGATATTTGTTTTTCCTGTTTAATGGAGAATGATTTTGTATTTTATCAGAAATTTAGTAATTTACTTGTATGTTTCATATTCCATTCTCAAAACAAAAACAAGCTCTATCTGATTCAAACCTACACCCCCAATAGCTTAGACAGTCAGCTTCCAACTTACAGCAAAATATTAAGTAACAATTTTAAATGTAAAATATTTTTATTGTGGTTCAAAAATACAAAATACTTCTTTCTTCTAAGTTAATGTTAAATGTACATTTTTGCTTCTACTTTTTTTTTTTTTTCCTCGATATGAAATAAGTAATCTCCATATTAAGATTCTGATTATAAACTTCAATAAAATAAATACTTATTTAACAGGTAGTTCCATAAGTTTCTGGCCTGACAAAGATATTGTTTATCAATGGAAAAACCTTCTAAGCAGATTATAGTCTTATCTTTAATTGTTGTAATGTAGCTTGCTTGCAGCCTATATCCACTCAGTTTTGTGGAAAGAGGTACTTGATTTGCATGCAGTGCATGAAATCTCATGGTTTTTAGCTTCTTCACAATGATGTATCTGTGCTTACTACTATGAATGCAAAGAATGTTGTAGAGAACTCGGCTTTGAGGAATTAGATTATTCAGATTACAGTCCAGATTGGCCAAGTAGCAATGTTTACCACTTATCAAAACTGAAGAAAATCTTTCAGGGAAGAAAAGTTTAAGATGAGTGCGAGTTGAAAGAACCAGTTATTGATAATTTTGCAGAGTATTTTTTCAAAGGCCTAGAAAGGCTTACATGTAGATGTGAAAAGTGGGTCAGGCCAGAAACTTACGGAATTTAGGGATAATAAATGCAAACCAAATTGAAATAATTAAATATGCTTGTCCTCATTAGCATTCATTATGATAATGTTTGTTTCTGCCAACTCATCAGCATTAGTGAGATCTGCAATTTGTGTTGATGAATGACTGGTGAAGAGGTAAGTGCAATTGTAACAATGCAGACAAGTTTGTCAAAATAACAAACAAAAAATACATCACTGTTGACCTTTCAAAAGTGGGATGTAAATTTGAAGAATGTTAGTTTGCTACAAAAATAATAATATAAATAAAATTCTCGTAATACTAAAAAAGTTGATATGTTTGTCTGTGATTTTGAGCATATTAAGCTACAATATAAAAACCCATTTAATTGCTTTTAACAATTTTTAATTGTTTGTTCTTAACTCTGAAAGGGTATATCAATTTCATTGTGGTTTTTACTGAAAGGGTATATCAATTTCATAGTGGCTTTTACTGAAGGGTACTGTTTTTTGATGGGTGCACTTTTATGCTACTTTGTTTTCAGATTTTTTTACATGAATGTTTATTTGATTCTTTACACAAATTTTCAGTTTTATATTAATATCAATTAAAGTTTGTACACATGACCTTCAAAATTAAAGGATGTTACTGCGAACATGATATTTTGTAAAAATGAATGATCTCCATCACTCCTTTCTATTCCTTAACCCTTCATTTAGCCTTTTTTCATGTTTTAAATTTAAAAATAAAAATATTTTTTGTATGTTATAAAGAATAGGCTCTATACATTGGGAAAAATATTTTTAAAATTCTTTTTTAAGTCACTAAGACTTTATGCAAAAAAAATGACACTGCATGTGTGCATTGGCTCAAAATTTCAGACAGTCAAATGCATGCACATGTACAGTATCAGTCATACACATTTATTTTCATAAAAAACAAAAACGAATAATTTTCTTGTTTTAAGAACAACTTTTATTAGTTGTTAACATATTTTATAGGAACAAATAAATGTATTTTACATGTTCACTAACATCTTCTAAAAATCATTGACAAAGGAAATCGATGAAACAATTCTTTCCTTTGTTAAAACACCAGTGTACTTCACATTTTGAGCAAGCTACAAATGTGTATCTTTTGTACCCTGGTAATTTGCATGTTTTTCTTTTTTCCTTCCAAATTGGCCAGTGGCCATATTGATTGGTGCATTCATCTTTAGTGGGAAGCACGTACCCTTTCAATTTTTGTCTAGCAGTTTCAATGGGGTCAGAACTTCATGGACTGGCTCTCTTGACACCTTGAAGTCTTAATTTATACAGGGTTCTTACTATATCAACTGAAAATTCTTTTTTGTTATGTACATCAGAAAACACGGGCTTAGCTCCTTAGCAATCATCTAAACAATGCCTTAAGAGCATGTCCATTGCAATGGCCAGTAAGATGCTTGAGAGTCCATTAAAAGTATTTTGGTGGACTCTCAGATGCAAATTTTCCCAGTGCTCATAAATCTTTTAATCAATATATGCCCCTTTTGTCCCCCTTATTCTTTTTGTCTCGTGTCCATTTTGTCCCCATGTCCCATTTGTTCCCCCTTGTCCCATTATTCCCATTTGTCTCCCTTTTCTGTTTGCCCCCTTGGCTCTTTTGTCCTCTTGTCCTATTTTGTCTTGATGTCCATCTTGTCCTATTTTTCTCCTTGTCCAATTTTGTTCCCTTGTCCTGTTTGTTCCCTTATCCCATGTTGTCCCCTTGTCCCAGGTCCCTTTGTCCCACTTTGCCCCATTTTGTCCTATTGTTCCTTTGTCCCCGTTTTTGTCTCCCTTTCATTATTTTTTCCCCATTCTACCCTATTTCAATTTTGTTCCCTTATCCTCTTCATCCTTCTTTCCCTGCTTTGTCCCACTTTGTCCCCCTTCATTCGTTTGGTCCTTCATGCATTGCGATTGTTATTTAAAAACAGTACCAAGACCCTGTACCAACAAACCTTGCTACAAAACATTGAGATTAATGACAATTCTTAATTCATGAAAGTGTTAAATGTTTATTTTGAATTACTAGAAATAACAAAAAACATTGTAACACGTCTTCTATTAGTCTTTAAGAACAATTAGCTACTTGGCTCTGCTATTGCATCGCCTCGCAATTAACCTTCTGGCCTTGTCCTTAAAGACTAATTTAGAGGACTTGTTACATAAATAAATATTTGTAGCATAGTTTCACCTTTTTCTGTGCAAACTATTTTATGCAACATCCAAAAATTGGCAACAATAATGTCAAGCAAGTGGTAAAACAATATGAAGTACCACTTTTTTTTATCACATTTCTATGTAAAATCTCCAAATTTTACTGTTAAGGAGATGAGTATTTCCCATATGGGAATTATACAGACACAACAGTAGGACATGGTATTTTGATATTTTCTTTTTGCTTCCTGCCAAATCTTTTAACATTTCTTGTTTGCTCTTCCCCTTCAAAAGTGGATAGAAATACAACATTGTTATTATCTTTGAAAATCACATAAGATATTTCAATTGACTCTCCATTTGAAACAAATTCATGGAAGCAACATTATGCGTTTTCATCATCTCTTGTTGCAAAGGAATCTTATCTTTAGAAAATCTGTTTCTTTGCACAGTTCAATGGATTGACTTCCTTGCTGGAACAAATAAATGTAAGGTGGAATTGAGTATAATACCAATCAAAGTATAGTTCATAATTTTAATTTTTCAGTAAAACTCTTGCTAGGGAAAACCACAACTTTTACACATACCCCAAGATCAGGTTCATTAGTATTTTTGAACCATGACTGTCCTGGCTGCTACAAATTTCAATTTTGTTGGCAAAACTCATAACACCACAGAGCGCAAGTAGTTTATAATCCATTCATGAGGTTTGTCCTTCATGTACACCTTCATATTATGCTATACTTCTAGAATTTTCCTGACAGCGACTAAATTCAACCTAGCTATGTAACAAGTGTCAAAATTTCTGCCCCTATCCGGACTCAAATCCTAGGACCTCCCAGTGAGAGGCAGTACAGTGACATCAATTGATGCCCTGAGCCACCTCAGTCAGTTCATTTGAAAATATTTTTTTATGGAATTGGCATAAAAAAAGGTTTTATTCAGAAAAGACACAGTATAGTTGGTTAATTATTTAACGTCTACACCATGTAATTATTTATTATATTTACAGCTATTACATTTTTTGTAATTCTGTCAATTGTAAAGAGAGAGGGATTCACAGTATATTCTTAAGGAGGTTGAACATTTTTGTTAATAATTTTTGAAAGATAGAGAGAGAAAAAATTTCAATTTTTGTCTCCATTTTTATTGAACGACCCTGGTGTTGTTTCAAACAAGAATCCTGGTCCTGTTCAAAGTCTTCTAAGCAAAATGCAATATTTGATTAAATCATAAAATTTATTGTAATTCAGATAATTAAATTCTCTGGTGAATTTAAGGAATCACTACAAAAGTAATTCATTGCTCTACAACAAAAGTGGAGCAAAGAATCTCTTTTGTCAAATATTGTTGTTCAATTTCGGAGTCAGGAAGTTAGAAAAAAACTGTATGAAAGATATTATTTTCTTCCAGTAAACAGTGCCTTACTTTTATATATGTAGGTACTATTTAATATTTTTTGGCTATTAGGGACTATTTAATGTTTTTTGACTCGTACAAAAAATATTTTGTAATTTTTCGTACTTCGATTCTGATGAAAACTCTTATTTTCTATTGCAATAAAGGTCAAACACAAAAATTCCTCTGTAACTGTTACTTTTGAAGGCTGATGTAAAGTATCTCCATCCAATGGTAACTTTGCTCCACACATTTAGAAATTAAATATAAAAAGCACAAGTAACTTTTGTGGCATATAGTAACATCAATAGGTACTCCAAACATTCAACTGTCTAATAAAATTATAATACTGGAAAATTTGACAAAACTGTCATTTTTTAAATCACTTAAGAATAAAACCTCAAAGTGGAACAAAGTAACTCCGAATTACGGTATATGATAATAACTAGAGAATTGATTTATATATATTTATATACATTTACAATAGATAGCTCAATTTATCAACTACTACTATTTGCTTAATGATATTTTGAATAATAAGACCCAATAAATAATTGGACCCAATTGATTTTATGTATTTACTTACATTTTTAAATATTTCAATATAAGTACAAGTATTTACATATTTTACCTACTAACTTAAAAGAAACTTTTCTGATTTATAATCATTATGAATTTCTTCCCTGTGTTTTTTTGTTTAGACATTTCAAACATGTCTCATCAGCTTGCAGTCATGCAAAGCTGTGACGTTTTACAGTATGTATTTTAGTATCTTCTTTTTTTTTCTAAATTTTCATTTGTAAATCTAATGTTCTTTTATTAACATTTTTTTCTTTTTTAGGAAACATTCTGTATTAGACTTCAACATTCATATCCATGAAAATCTTGTTCTCCATCACAGTGAAAATGTAAGTAGAAGATGAATTGCAGAATCATCCATAACAAAACTATGATATTGGTTGACTGTGGGTCAATGATATGTTATTTACAGTTCTTAAGAATTTTCTGACTGATTTTAAATATAATTGTATATGAAGTGGTTATAGGTGTGCCTTAAAACAAGAGGGGAACTACAGAAAGCATTTCAATCAGGCTTTTTGTCCAGTTTCCCTGATCCTTTGAGCGAAGCGAATTTCTTGGTTTGCCTCTGGACACAAATGTAACTACACTATCCATGCACATCTTCTAAAGTTCAGTGAGAAATATAGTTATTCAAATTATCTTTCTCCATTATCTTGCAGCAGTAAGTTGATTCCTTCACAAAGGGCATGATGAAGGATAATAGCCCAAATCTGTAACTGATTTGCTTTGCAAATATATTTTTGTTTCACAGAATATTTTCTTATCAGATCTTGCCAAAAATGCTCATTTCTCTCTGTATTTGAAATTCAACATGTATATGGATCAGAGTATGGTTAGGGGATCCCAAAAGTTAAGAAATTGTGCACAGATGACACTTCTCTATATAGTACATCACACACATTTTTTAAACATTTTTGACATTAAATAAATAAATTTAAAAAAGAATATCTCAGAGAGAAACATTTTCTTATATCCAATTAATTTTCAAACTTTCTTAGATCAAAGTAGTACCTACTGGTACAGTGATAAATACTGTGAACTCATATCATGTATTTTGTGAACCCATCAATAGAAAAACCAAAAATTTCTTCTTGCTTTTGTATCATAACTGGCCCATAGATCCACGAGACTAGATAACTATATTATACTTTTTCTTTATTTGAAGCAAATAACAAGATTTGGCATTTACGTACACATACAACCATTTGAGAAGCAACTATATTAACTTCAAGACAAAATATATGTTTTGAAGTAATTATGACACAAGATTAACATTTTCTGATGAAATAATTACTGCTATTTTCTCCATTGTTTAAATGATCTTAACCCATATATGCCCAGTGTTGTTTTTTCACAAGGTGCAATAATGGATACTTTTAATTTTCAAAACATATTGTGTGGGGGCAGCAGTTGTGTGCTAGGTGCTTGAATTTAAAGGTTTGGAGAACAAATTAGTGAAGTATGTTGCTCATTATTCATGTAATTGTTGCTTCAGGGTTATATGAATTATTTGTGACTTTGAAGATGGAGAGAAAAAGATGCCACCCAAGTGAATAACGGTAGTAATTTTTTAATGTAATGACATATTTTTTATTAGCTCAATAATTTATGTGTATTGTTCTCCATTTTAACACCAGAATATTAATAGTTGCTTACATCTACAATTATATGGAAATTATTGGTCTTGCATTATAAATGTTGTGAAAACACAACACTGGGCATATATGACACTCTTACCTGCCGCAACATTTTTCCCAATAAACGTACTCCTGACGAAATTTTGGGCAATTCTAGAAGAGAATTTTGAAGCATATGAAAATTCTGATAACTTTGATGTATTTTTTGCTCCTCCTGACATTACGAAAAGGACAGATAAAAATGCTGATGAAGATTTTGGGGGGGACATATAACAATTTGACAGGTAACCAGCTAATTGCAGAAGAAGAACTGATAAGAAAGGATAGTAAAGATATAGAAATATCCCAGGTTTTCAAGACATCTGCTTGTGACAAAATGAAAATGAAGGAAGAAAAAACCAAACTAATGATTATGGTTGTAGAAAACAAAAGAAAAATTTCTGAAATAAAAACAAAATGAGGAATAAAGTAAATGGAAATGAGTCAACTATATTCAGACCAATGTTTATTGATTACTGTCAAACTCTGCTGGAGCTCTTCAGTCTTTTTTTTTTTTCTTCTTCAGATATATTAAAATTTATACAAAGTCAGTGTGTGATATATGCTATTAAAAAAAAATCAAGTTTTCAACTTCCTATTGATGAGTGTTTATTCGGGTATTGATTTTGAGCGAATATGTACTGATGTAATGCAGAAGAATTGTCTGAAACAACACATTAAGGCCAAACTAATTCACTTTAGTTATAAAATTTGGTGTCTTATTATGAGATTTGATTGTTAGTGATTCCGAGCATGTCAACTGCTAAGCTCATTAGTCCTGTAAGTTTAGTGCATGTGTTTTTCTCGGGATGTGGCTGTGATCTTCCCCCACTGAATCGCGAAATGCGGCGCCGACCTACCATTGGCTAGTGGAGTTTTCCCCTACCAGGTATCTCCCACCAGCGGGGGCTTTGCCCCAGCTGGAACAAGCTCTAAGTTTGTGACCGGTCCCCCAGCATGTGTGGTAGAGTAGTACATTTAGTATAAGTGTGTGTAAGTAAGGGGTGAGGATAGGACAAGGAAGTGGAAGGAAAGATGCGTGCTGTCCATGGCTCATTTGTTAGGTGCTGCTCTGGCGATCACCCGATGTTGATCGGAAAAACAAGGAAAACTACTGATCAGAGCAGCTGGCAGCCAGAATTCTCTGTACAGTGAATGAATTTGACTTAGCTGGCAAGCTAGTGTTGAAAATCCTGCCACCATTGGGACTTGAACCTAGGACCTCCCGACATCACTTGATGCCTTCAGGCACCTCTCCCGGTTTGAGATTAGAATATCTAGTAGACTTCGACATGTATCAGGGATCCAAAGGCCAAGTTTACTCATAAGAAGAAGATTTTAGTTTTTCACTGGGAAAGAAAATAATGGAGTACTGTTTTTATTATCTGCCCAGTGTTGGGATTTCGCAACACTAAATTTTTGATCCATAGAAACACTGATGCCGTGTATATTGTTATCCTACACCTTTATAATCATTATAGTATAATGTTCTGTAAATATGAAATATATTGGCATATATGGGTTAATATTTGTTGATTCAGCATATTTTCAGATAATGTTCAGAAACTTTACATTAGATCATGGTTTCATTTAAAACTAAATTGAAATTAACGTCAAGATTAAACATTTTGTTCTGTTGCTCCACATTCAAAAGTTTAATTTTCATATTATAAAATTCAATGTTTTGTTCATTTTTTTTTCTTCATCAAAAGAAATTGCCATTTATTTATATATTGTTTGCAGATAATGGTTAAGTTTGAACTTTTAAGTTTTATATTCTTGATTTCACGGTTTTATATTGATTTTAAGACCATCATAGTTTGTAGAGATATACTGTAAATACATGGTTTATTGTTCTCAAAATGTCCAGTTTTTATTGAAAGAATTGTTTCAGGAGTTGCTTTTGCTTCTATCATCAAGTCATTATATCTATGGATGAAATACAAATATAAAAGAATTCAAATTAAACTTTTTTATTATATTTAACAGTTAACTATATCCATGATCTCTTTAAATATGCTCTTGCTCTTGTAACTCATTCCAAGTTACATGGATTGACTGATTGGTTGGTTGATTGATTATGGTTTACAAGCATGTCAATCATGTTGGAGAATACATGTTGAAGAATACATATGGAGAAAACATGGTTGCTGGTCTAGTGTAATATCTGGGATATTAGACTAGTTTAACAAATAACTTGATTTGTCATGAACTGTGCGAAAGACCAGAGGTTAATGCATTTGAATTATGGTGCAGAAGATACTGAAGATGACTAAGTTGAGAAAGTTGGAGAAAATTTGAGAGTTATAAGAAACAGGAATTTTATAAAGCAGGACGGGAAAGTTCTGAAAAGATTTTTAAAATTGTTTCTTCTTCGAATTTGTTCATCACATTTTCAGAGACAATTGTAAACTGATTATTTTCTATTATAGAGTTAATCATATTAATGATTTTTTTTATTGTTTCTGTATTTACATCTTTCATAATCTAGTATTTGAAATCTTCAAAGTATATCTGGAGAGATTTTTTAATTAATTTGGTAACTATGAAGATGAAACAAAATGGTGGTGATAAGGGGTGAAAGGATGAACACAAACACAACCATGCTCGAGGCAGGACTCGAACCCGCGACCCTTCGGTCTGAGATCACTACCACACTACTGCCTTAGCGATCTCGGCCACCGGGCTGGCAATTCATTGTTTGCTCAAAGAGTTATGACAGTGTGGATAATAAATAAATTCAGTTCTTTGATATCATACAGTAATTTTAAAACAGGTTTCAGCTTCATATCCAATTTGGTATATTAAGAAGATAATTCATAAAATTGAACTAAAGCATAAACATAAAGATTAATTGAAAAACCTAATTAGTGTGAATTGAATCCGTGCTGAAAATACTCATTGTATTATGGAAGTGCCGGGAAGGGATACTAAAAATTTAATGTGCAAAGATTATTAAACAATTCAATAACAAAAATGGATAGCATTTTGCTAAATTCTTCTAAAATTTGGACATATTTGGATGGTAAAATCAAAGTTAGTAGGTTCCACCTAATCTTTCATTTAATGATGTAAACTCATCTGATCCAACAGTTATTATTGATCATTTTGCTGAGAATTTTTCAAGTGTGTATGGAACCAATGAAGAAACCAATTTGATCATTACTGAGTTTATTGGGAATCAACAATTCCTTGGTAATATGCCATTTTTTGACCAAAAACGTCTTGGTAGGTTGACAAATAAACTGACCTCATGAACTGTTGAAATCCCTGCCTTGATTTTAAAAATATGTGCATCATATTTAATGCTACCATTGTTTTTGATTCTTAAAAGGCCATTTTTTCTAATGGCTTGCCTTTAATTCTTAACTAAAGACCAAAAACTTTATCAAATTTTTCTAAAATTTTAGAAAATCATTTTAGCCAATTATTTGTCTGCATCATCATGGTTTTCTGAAAGGTAGATCAATTGTTACTAATCTGCTAACCTTTGTGCAAATGATTTCTTGCTTTTTGGATAAATACGGGCTGGTTGACGTAACATATACTGGCTTCTCTATGGCATTTGACTTATTAGACCACACTATTGTATTGCAAAAATTGAAAAGTCTTGGTACACCACACAACTACCTATGTTTATTAACCCTTTCACTGTCAAGAGCCGATGAGAGCCGATGTGTTTTTCAAAGCCAAATTGCCACGGGCCGATCAGAGCCGATGGCAGCTTCACTTATGCTTTTAATTCATTTAATCAGCAATAGATAACGTAAAATGCCTCTTATCGTGTTGGTTAAGGTTTCAAATGGTTGATTTGAATGAAACATATTTCTTTCTAATGTGTTTGAAGTTACAAAATCTATTACATAAAGCTGCAGCATAAGTGCAATATGGCATTTGCTAAGAAACAAAATTTCACACAATTTTAAAAAATTGTAATATGTAAGCTATACTTTAAAAAACAATAAATATTTAAGGACTTACTCACAGATGTGTAAAGAGTTTGTTTTTAATACTTTTAGATCTAAAAAAAAACAATTATAGCAACAAAATAATCGTTTTTACTTAATTTTTTTTGAAATTTGAAAACATATTGTGTTAAAAATTATTTTTTTCCAAGGGAAAATATTATTCTACCTTAAATCCAAGACATTTTAAAAGTAATTGATATTTATTCTTTCCACAAAAAAAAATGGTTGACATATCTTTTAAAATAAAGCTGTTAGAAAGATTTGAAAAAGTGTGTGCATTTTTTTAATTTCCCCTGTGGCAGTTTTCGCAGTACTTGGCCGGGAGGCGCCAGCAGTGAAAGGGTTAAAATCTAATTTAAGTATACTCTCTAATGTAGTGCATTATGCAGGATATCAATCTGAACCAAACTTATCACCTAACAGTGTTTCACAAAGCTCTTATTTTGGATGTCTTGTTTGCTATCACTATAAACAATTTTGGCTGCAATTTATCTTCATATTTTTTAACTCATTAAGGAACAAACATTGAAAAAATAATATTTTTTAAAATAATATGTATTTAATCTAATATTACACTAGAAAGAATAAAAATCTCATTTGCAAACTTTTTAAACTAATAGTCAATGTACAACAAAATGTTGCATATACGCAACTTTGGGACAATAGGGTCTATTAATTCATCTTGAAATGAGATGACTGAAAATGATTTGAATGGAGATAAACATTGCATTTTTTTTTTATATTTGTAAATTGTAGTGCTTTTGCACAATCTGCACCTCCTTCTGAATTTGGTCTTTTCCTCTCCCAGTCACATGTTCTACATCATGATTGATTGATTCTGGGCGCGTCAACTGCTAAGTTCATTAGTTTCCTAAATGTAGTGCATGTTTTTATCATGGGATGTGACAGTAATTTTCTCCTCATGGATGGCGAGATTGGACTGTATCCTTCCTGTCAGCTCGCAGTGTTTTCTCCAAACAGGTATCTCCCAATAGCGGGGCACCGCCTCAGCTGGGACCAGCTCTAAGCTCCTGACCAGTCTCCTGGCAAGTGTGGTAGTGTATTGCAAGTAAGCGTAAGTGTATGCTAGTAACGGATGAGGATAGGGCAAGGATGAGGAAGGAATGATCGTGGACTGTGGCCTGTTTTTCAGAGTACTGCTCCGGTATTTGCATGGTTACACGTATGTTACTTGATGATTACAATCCAATTGCATTTGTTTTATCAGGTTTGGACCATATTTTCAGTAATCCCAATGTTGTGTAAATGCAACATTATTGTAAATTATGAATAATGAGCTATGTAAAGGACTTCTCCACAAAAGAAATATACCATAATGTTAAAAGAAGGTTCAAGGAAGTTTGTCTAGTAATATATAGTTAAAAGTATTGTGTAATTAAATTAAAAATTGAATATCGGTAACACAATTTATTACATTATCTACAAGTTTCAAAATTTAACAAAGCCAAATTTACGCTCAGATATGTATGAAAGGTGCAAAAACAGATCAAATAACATTTCTTCTAAGTGCAATAGTGGCACAGAACAAATTTATATTGAATCATTTTTCTAAAAAAAAATATTTTCATATTACGCAAAGTTAGGACTTAATGGGTTAAGCTACATGGAAGGTATGAAATTATTTGCACTAATAAAGATTGAGGATGATTGTTCCTTACTGCAGGATAATTTAGTGAGTTTGTATAAATGTTGTTTAGATCAAAACTCTCCCTAAATCCTAATAAGTGTTACCTTATGAACTATTTTAAATTTGATAAAATAGTATATAATAATGAAGTTCAAAAAGTGACTCTGCAATCTATATCAATAGTTAAAGACTTGGGAGTTGTTATTTATGGAAAATTAACATTAAAAACACGAAAGGAATTACTAGTCAATGCTGTAAAAAAAACTATTTTTTATGGGTATAGGTAGAAAATTAAAATTGGTAAAAGATTTTGGGTATTAATCATTGTGATTGTGCAGTCAAAGTTAGAATATGTCTGTGTGAGATAGACCCCTGACCACAAGGTTTAAATAATATATTGGAAAAATGTCAGCACATGTTTTAAAAGTGCCTTGAATTTAAGAAGTCTGGTTTATATTCTTAGTGCAGAATCATTAACAAGTACCGTTATGATAAGTTTGATAATCAAAGCTTGGCTCAGAGATAGCATTTAACAATGATTGTTCTTTTCAAGATCTTGAGAAATATGGACTGCCTTTACCTTCATTCACAGATCTCGTTGGTGGTTCCTTTTCATGTTCTGCGAGAAAGCAGATCATTTTATTCACCAATAACAAATAGCAAATACATGTCTAGCTTGAAATTGTTCCAAATGATCTGTAAAATTAATAACTTCATTTCCTCTTACAAAGAGAAAGTTGATGTGTTTGCTGATTCCATTTTGGAATTAAGCAATAAAGTTAAAATCTGTGTTGGTACCATGGCAATAGATGAGTTTTATAGTGTAAACTTTTGTTACAAATAAGCACATAAATAAACACATTCCTGTGTGCTTTGTAAATTGAAAAATAAAATTTTATAAAATTAAATAAAATATAAACAAAAATATTCCATTCTTCAAATGTTACATTAGGTATTTATGATATATCTAATTGCTGTCGTTATTTGTTTTGTTATTTTTATTGATTTACTATGAATTTCAAAATTTTAAAATTTGCACAATAAATATATGGGATTTCAAACAGTTAAAAACTATAGGTCTCATAGGTAGCAGGGCTGGGCAGTATTTAAATGCTTGTATTTGAAATACTTGTTTTAAATCCACATTCTATTTGAATAACTGTATTTTTAAGTTTTTCAGAATACCTTTTAGAGATGTATTTTAATACATCTTTAAAATTCATGTCCAAAATCAATGTCAAAAATACAGTTATTCAAATATAAAATGGATATAATATGGATGGATATAAATGGATTTAATAAGTATTTCAAATACTGCCCAACCCAGACAAGGTAGATTAGTTTTATGTATTTTAATCAGTTCAGTCTGTATGCTCTAGAACCTGTTGTTGCATATCTTTTATAATAAATATGGTGGCTTACATATTTGTTATCTAATCATCTTTCTAGGAAGTTTTGGATTGCTTTTATGTCATTCTGTTTTTTTATTTATAATTTGGTATTTATTATTACCTAAGAATTATTGTTCCAATTTTGGAATGTATTCTTGTTTAAATAGTTACGTGGGATCCTCTATTACTTTTCATGAACCAAATATTTAGAATTTGTTTGTTTTTAATTTTTCTAATTATTTTTTATTTATTATTAATTATTCTATTTCATTTAATCTTTGTCAACACACATGTTTATCTTATTAGTAAGGATTCTACATCCCTCAGTCAGTCTTCTGATGGTATCTGATGTTTTGAATTTTCAAATTGTGTTATTGTTATAGAACCACTCTTTTCATCTCTTTCAGTGTATGAAAAATCGATTTCACTCACATTGAAAATGTTCTTATCTTGGGATGGAATATCTTAAACTGTGAGATTGTTATTTTAGTGTAAGTGTGTAAATTTCTTTGAATTTATTTACACATTCAATTTTTGAGGGCCTTTTTCTCTTTTTAGAGAAATTTAAAAAATATTAAAATGTCTTTGGTTTTAAGTGTGATATTATATGAGAAAACGCTTTTAATCTATTCACTTTACTAAGACTAAAGCTATTAAGGCTGGTACTATTTTAAAAATTTTATTTCAGTATCTATTTGAAGTATTAATATTATATTAAATTTAGGTAATTCTATGCATTTTTTTAATACTCTAATATAGTAATTTATGATATATATCTAATACTCCACATTCATTGTGTTTCATAATATTTTTGTAACAAAAACTTATTTGATGTCGAGATTTTTAACAAAATTTGAATTGATTGGTGTTTCCTGTTGCGTCACCTGCTGAAGACCTTTGTCTTATAAGTGTAGTCCACGCTTTTATTGCGCAAGGTGGCCGTGATCTTCCCCCGCTGGATAGCGAGATCCGCCGCAGACCTACAAGAATTTTTTATTACTTTCTCGTATACATACGTATATATGGGATAATATACGTAGAATAGAGATTGTTGTGTAATGCTGCGGAAAATCGATTTCGTGATTTCAATGGAAATACACGTTTTGGGGGCCCCTGAAACCGAAAAAGTGTTTTTTTTCAAAACGTCCGTCCGTCTCTCCGTCTGCATCGGTCGGTCTGTCTGTCTGTCTGTGTCTGTCTGTCTGTGTCTGTCAGTCCGCCCGCCCGCCCGCCCGTCCGGTGAACCCTGCTAGCTCCTAAACTATACGTACGATCTCTTCCAAATTGAAGAATCCCTTGCCGTTCATTACATGCTCTAGTTGAAGCTTTGAAATTTTGAAAAACATTTTTTTAAATTTGGGGGTACTTTACATGAAGCCCTACGCACATTTTCAAAATTTCTCAAAAACGGCTCCAAATATTGTCTTCAAATTTCTTGTAAGAATAGAGTATATTACATTCTATTCCACCTTCAGGTGACATAGGTCCGATTTTCACGGTTAACTCTGAATTTTCGAAAATTGTTTAAGTTTGAATTTTTTCGGCGTCTTCCTACAACTACAAAATTGAAGACGGATTTTTCCTTCAAATGAAATTTGTTGTGCATTAATAGAAGATTATGTAGAGGGTTATGTAGAAGAAGGTTATGTAGATTTTTTTTGATATTTGAGTAGTGCAATAGTACGTGCAATATTTGTAATTTAAAAAAATTAAAAAGCAATATTTTCTCAAAAACTGCTCCAAATTTTTCTTTATATTATTGGTAGGGTTGGTGCCAAACGAACCCTATATAATGACATAATCCGCATATTCTTTTCTTTTTTCAAAAATTACAAAACTTTAATTTTTTGACTTGCCTCTCACGTCAGTACTATTTTCATTAGAGGCAATTTCTTTACATTATTACATTTATGAGTATATGTGCTTAAAATAATGTCAAGTAAAGTTTTTCGAAAACTCAACGGTTTTCTGTAAAAATGAGCTCAAAATTTCCCATTTTCAGAAACGCTCAAACGTCATTTTCTCAAAAACGGCTCCGAAAGTTTTTCTTCAACTTTTTTTCAATAGATAGTGCTAATTGCACTGTTTAAAATGACGCGAAGTTCAATTTCGTGTATCCATTTATTTTTTCCAAAATGTCACAAATGTAATGTTGTTAAAACATGTCACACGCCGTTCATATGGACATTTCCATCAATTTGTATGCATTATTACATTTGTGAGTGGAAGTGGAAGAATAATTTTAAATGAATCTTTTCGAAAACTCAATAGATTCTTGTGGAAAAGAGCTTCAAATTTCGCATTTACAGTAATGCTTTATCGCCATTTTCTTAGTAACCGCTTCACATTTTTCAATGAAAATTTATATTTAGGACGTGTTTTTATTCTTCTTTAATATTCTTAAGTAATAATTCGGTTGTACAACTAGGAAAGCAAAGAGTTGAGAAAATGTCAAAGAAATGTACTTTGGGCGACGATAGATGGCAGCTGGCCAAAGAATGAAGCAAATCCTTAAAGGCAGACCATACCAAAGAAATTAGAAAAAATTATTACGATAAAGTCTTTGCCATTCTGTAGCACCTCTAGTTTTATTTTTATTTATTTTTACGTTAAAAACGTGACGAGCTACGGGGAGAAATGATTCTTTACACGTTTTCATAATTCTGTGATCCCTACCCTAAGCCATACACTACGTGACTTTTGAATACAGAAAGAAAATTAACGTTTTTTGCAAAGGTTGTTAACAAAACTATTCACTCCGATGTAAAATCTATTTTCAAGGGTAAATCAGGTATAAATTTGAGCTCTTATACCTCATGTCCTTCGTGAAGCAATAATATTTCCTGCCGCGACATCTAAAACGATAATTTGAATACCCATATTTCCCACTGAGTTCTAGAAGACACAGTGCACAGTTAATGAAGTTACATTTATGTCCAGAAGCAAAACAAGGGGCCATCTCAGCATTTGCTCAAAGGATCAGGGAAACTGGACGAAAAACCTGATCGAGTTGGGGTTCATTTACCCAGAAGCTGCGGTACAATATTTGCTACAGGTTGTTTACAATTATACAGTCCAAATGATAAATAATACATTAAATATAACTGTTAAAATTACTTTCTTTTTGATGCTCAGTACAGTCTCTAATTGTATGGACACAGTTATGCTGCAGAAACGATTTTACTTGGGATTTAAACATTTCTATCGAATTTAATCGTTTAATTCCATTTGGCAAAGTATTGGTAAAATAATGTACATGTATGTGAAGTTTTTGTAATGAGCTGTTGAAACTGTCACCTGATGAATATGATTTCTACGTCGAGTGTTATGGTTATGGACATCGGCGTTTTCTGAAAATATATTCCCGTCCTTAAGCAATACATTTTTGACAAAAATCACTGGTAAATTAACAGACAAGGTAATGGTAAAATTCCTAGATTAATAAAGAGAGGTTTACAAGAATCACGTGGTGGGATTCGCTTATTATTTGTACAATTCTTTATTGTAATCGAAAAGTCTGGGAGCTATAAGATGTATTTCCCTAGAATATTATGCCATATCTCAGACGGGAATTAACATTCGCGAAATATACTCAACGAGCAGTATGAAGGCTGACTGCATTTGAAAGAATTCTGACCGCGTGGCATAATGAACTTAATTTTGTGTTCAATTCATTTAAATGGACGTTCCATTTGAGGTTTGAGTGAATTGAGAGGCTTAAAATTTTTGTTACTTGAACATCAATGGCACACCGTTCATTTGCAATAGAGTACAGAATTGTTTATTCGAGATGGAAAACTGCATTTAAACAATTTTCTTTTCGTTTACTATTTGTTATTATGGAACCAATTTGAAACATCTGATATTGTACTATTAACGGTTTCTTTAATGCAAAGAATATTCTTATCATCCGCAAAGAGAACTGTTCTTCCGTTTCGAATCGTCGAGGGCACATCGTTTACGTATAGCAGGAAGAGAATAGGGTCTAAGATCAATCCCTGCGGAACTCCACGTGCAATTGGCAAAAAGTCGGAATGTTCCATCATTCCAGTAAGGTATTTGTAGTCTCTGAGATTGTTGTTTAAGATACGAACATAACCAGTCTAAAGCAATACCACGGATTCCATATGAAGGTAATTTTGAAAGTAAAATGTCGAGATCAATGATGTCAAAAGCTTTTGAAGGGTCTAAAACTAATGCAATAGGTGCTTCGTTTTGATTCAGTGATGAGGCGACATCTTTAAGAAAAGAAAATATGGCTGTTTCCGTAGATTTTGATTTTCGAAATCCATGTTGGCAATCTGAAAACGCTTCGTGTATACTGAGAAATGTTTCCATTTGCACGTAAAAAAGTGTCTCTAATCTATTTGAAAAACTGACAAATGAGAAAGTGGTCGGTAATTTTGAATTTCATTTTTGTGCCTTTTTTAAAGAGCAGCTTAATCTTAGGTGTTTTGAAAATATCTGGAAAAGTTCTGGTGCATAAGAATGTATTAAATATGTGAGTTGATGAGTGTATAATGGCAGGCGCAAAGGTCTATAACAAACAATTCGAAAATTCATCTAATCCGGCCGAATATTTATTTTTTAGTTTACCGATTATTTTGAGAATTTCGTAGGAAGAAGTTTCGGAAACGAATGTCGTTTCTAAAATCTTTGGGGAAATATCTGATTTTGAATTTTGTTTAGTGAGATCGGCAGCAATTCTCGAAAAGTATTGGTTAAAGAGACTAGCCACTGTTGCCGGATCGTTCTAATTTGTGTCGTTATATTTTAAAGCAACATCCTTTACAAGGTTTCTAGTTGATTTAGTCGTACTTTTTATAATATTACACTTTGCTTTTGTTTTGTTATTTGAGTTCAAAACATCCTGATCGTGTTCCATGATTTTAGCCTGCCTTATGACTTTTCTTAACAATGATTTGTATTTTTTAAAGTAGAGAAGGAAATCTTGAGATACGTTATGATGCTTAGAAATGAAAGAAAGAATTCTTTTGTTTTTACATGATATCCTAATCCCTTGTGTTATCCAAGAATTGTTTTTCCGTGAAATATTTAATTTTCTTTTTTGAAGTGTCAAAATGAAATGAAAGCATTAAAAAAATTATATTTATCATTTACATCAACAGTAGTATAAACCGCAATATAAACATGATCAACATTAAACAATATTATCATCAACATTACAATGTACTATAATGGTAAGAATTTGTGTATTGTGATCACTGTATCCTAAATCTTTTGTTTCAGTTTCATATCGAGTAGTAGTTTTTCTAATTATAATTTTAATCGATTGCCTTCTTTGAACTTAGCGTGATCCATGAAGGTACATTTATTGTAATATCTAAACCGAAGAAATTAATTAAATTGAGAAATTGCTCTTTTTTCGCAAAATTCGACCAGAAAATCGATATTAAAATCTCCGCATACAACAATGGATTCAAAAGAGCGATTGCTTACTTTGTTTAGGGTTATCTCCAGTTTGTCTAAGAACAAAATATAATCTGCAGCTCTCTTTGTTGGAGACCTGTAGATGCAAAAGTAATATCATTTTTAGCGAAGGAAGATGTACAGCAGAAATTTCAAAAACATTTTCAACGGAATATACATTTAATTCTGTCAAGTAGATAGAATCGATATTATTTCTAACATAAATACAAGAACCCCCATATGCAGGTCCTTTTTGAGATTCCCTTTCTCTACAATAATAGCCTGCATGGTAAAAGTTCGAATTTGGAAAATGCTAAGTTCATTATTAGATAACCAATGTTCTGTAAAGCAAAGAACATCCATTTGATTTAAATCGCTCTGTAGAGCTGCCTTGATAAACTCAGTTTCATTTAAAAGGGATTGAACATTATGGAGCAGTATGTTTATCTTTTACAAGTACCTACACGGATGATTTTCTGCTGCATCTGACTGTCGTTGCCACATATTCGTATATTTACTCCATTTTTACCTCGAGTGCGTGGGCGAAGGTTGAAATGTGTCTCAGGAGTGATAGGTTGTGAGGAAATCGGGGCATCAGGTGTAGATGAATTGATAAAGGGAATGGAAGAAACGGGAGTAAGTTCAGAGGATGAGGTAAGAGGGTTTGAAATAAGGGTGGGGGGCGGCGGAGAACGTAAGGAAGAGTAATGGGATGGATTTTTGGCAGGAGACTGCGTAGGATTCGAGTTGATGATGTATTATGCAAGCTTGTTACCGACTGCATGTTTTCCAGCAAGGTTCATGTAGAGAGCATGCCGGGTGAAGTGTTTTGCTCAGAGGAAATTAATTTCAAAAAGTGTTACATTTGTTTCCCTCAGTTGCAGTTGTAATTGTTGGTTTGCTGCTTAATCTCGCTGCATAGTGTTGGTCTGTTGTACCAGAAGAGCAGAGTTGAGACTATAATGTTAGTATTTTGCTTAGCACATTGGAATTTGTTTACATTACATTTGTTCAGGTGTGAATTCACTGCCCAAGTTAATGTCATTCTGCCCTCCTATGAAAATTACTGTGTCCGGATTGGTCAGTGTCTTCGTGTGGGATTCCATATCTGCAGTCACGTCTGCAAACCTCCCGTTAGGTTTAAAAATAAATGAGACTGAGTAGTTGGAGGGTAACTTCCTGCTGAGAATGGAGGAAAGATGGCAGCCATGGCTGTCAGCTAAGATAAGTACCTGTTTTTTAGACTCAGTAGGAAAGTCTTTGTTTTCATGTGGGATAGGCTACGCAGCTTTACGTGTTTTGGTTTTGACGCGCTTCCTAGCCTGTTTGGGTTGTTTTGTGCATGTATTTTTCAATTGTAGGGAAGGGTTAGGATCAGCAAGGCGAGGAAAATGTTTTATAATCTAAAACACTAATTTTTTTTTTTTGAGTTGCGACTGATTGTGGTGCTTGTGTCTTGTGTGCAGTCACGGGTGCACGGTTGGGAAGATTCACTGTGTTGCCGACTTGCACCCAGCCGTCTGTGTAGAGAACGACCTTTTCCAACCTTCGGATATGTTGACCTAAACTATTGTTTATGTGAGTGAAGGCTTTCAGAAGGTCGGCTTTGAGAGTGTAGAGAGTAAAAAGAGTAGAACGAACAGTAGTCATGTAACGAATGCGTTTTTAATGTACGTGATAAAAATTGGAATAAATACAAGAAAACTCAGACAAGCGCCTAGCTTAATATTTTAAAAGTGTAAGATTGTTGTGTATTCGAGAATTTAAAAAGTAAGATTGAATACAAGAATGAGCAGGTATGCTATCTACAAAATCTATACCAAAGATTGGTTTTGAAGTGATTGCAGTGATTTCTGACAACAATCCTGTGAACCGAAAAGCCGTGTTATTCTTTTTCCATCCTCTAAAACTAGAATTAGCTTATGAACGTCTATGCGAATCCCACAGAAAATTACTTTGTTTTTCTTTTGTCAGTGTGTACCTCTTGAAGTGTTAAAGAAACAACAAATCAGATAACCGACAAATTGATTTTCCTGATGCAGAAAATTGTGTTATGCATGGAACATCATTTAGTTGCCTCAAAGATATGTGCCACCCTAAGAAGCACAATATTTTAAAATATGGCAATACTTTAAATTTAAAATCGTAAAATCGTTCATGTCTATTTAGTTAAAACTAACTGTTGAATAAAATGCAATAAAATGTTGAGAAAATTCATTTTTTTTAAATATCATTAAGGCGGAGAAGATGGTATGTAGTAAACGTTGACTGCCAGCAGCCGTTAAAAGATACGTTTGCAGCGATGACTACCTATGTGACCTCACACCGCGGTCAGTCGACTTTCCTTATTTTAGTTTCGAGATGGCATAGGTTTTAATCACTGCAAGTCACTCATGCATCACCCCACTCTCTGCAAATAACATTCGTCTGTCTTTCAGGCCTGCGTTTTGGGAAAGGAATATGCGGACGTGGCCACGGAGTGGTCTGCAGAAAGGGGAAGTGATGCATCTAAATGCACTGTCTTCATTACGAGAAGGCTCGCTAGTACGCCGTGGACGGGGAGGGGGTCGTAGGCATATCTGCTTCGTTTCAGCTAATTTCACCAGGATTTATTATACAGGTGGTAAGCGCCCTAGTGTATAAACATGTAGAGATTACCAAATGATGCGTTGACATACCCTTACATAGCCGAATTAATAATTGTCTCGTTGTTGCAAAGTCAGTTAAATGTTTCTTGAAGTGGAAGGAAGGTAAATGGAATGAACTATGTAATGTTTGGTATTCGTTTTGTTTTCTGGTGTTTGGATAGCCTACACTATTGTTAAGTTACTTTGTTTAAAGAATATAATTAGTTTCCAACCTAAGTTCTGTGTAGTTATTAAAAAAATAACATAATTGTTGGTACATTATCTTCTTCTATGTGTAAAAAAGCTTAAGGGTAGTTGTTGAAGGCATTATCTATTGATTACAATGATGTATGTAGTACGTCATGACGAAAACAGTGTCAGAGTGCGCCTGCAGTAGGCATCCCACATGACACATTTGTTAAGCAGTTTGCCATCTAACAGGAAACGAACGTCCACCGCAAGCTTGCACCTAGAAAAGAAAAGTTGAGGGAAACAAAATGGAAATATATTATCCAACAACAATAATAAATAGTTGATTTGTTACTAGCTACAAATGTCACGAGGTTTTGAATCTTCTTTCGTTCAAATATGTCGAAAATCTGGGAAATGTTTTCTCAACACTTTGAATTAGTATCTGCCTTTTACTTTCTTTTGTGCTACATACGTAGTGAAGAAAACGTTATGTATTGCTGTGGCAAAAATTGGCTATTTTTTGGCAGAAAAATTTGTATTGTAGATCCCTGATACCGAAAAAATGAATAATTCTTCTTTCTTTTTGATAGTAAATTATTTCCTTTAACACATTGGGTAGTAAGAATTGATTTTTTTGGGACCTTGATACCGAAAAATTGTGCTTTTTTTAATTGGCCAAGAAGTCTCCAATGTTTGATTAATTTTTATCACAACAAAGTATGCGTATCAACGTGGCACAAGTCCTATTTTCGTTGGATACTCAGAATTTTATAAAATTGCAAAGAATGTTTAAATTTTTTCGACCTCTTCCTACAACTACAATATTGAAGATTTTTATTTTGAATAAAATATGTTATTCAAAATAAGATCTGTAAATAAAGGTATATAGAATTTTTTCAACACGTGAGTAGTTTTCGCATAGCTTTGCGTGAAATAATGGCAATTTTTAAAACTATTTTTCTTTAAACACGGCTCCAATTTTCTTTAGCTTTTTATAATGCTGAATGCACTCCAATTTTCAAAAATGGAGAGTTCACCGAAAACGGGATCAGCACCATTTTTTTACCTTTGTACATACGAAGTGGAAATATAAAGAAAACATATTGTTTATGAGATAATAATTGTTTTAAAATTGCCTAAATTTCACGCAACGTTACGCGAAAATTGCTCATAGAATAGAACCCCTGAGAGAAATAATCGAGATTGTCAGTAGAATGCCTCGTGATGTTATCCCCAACGTCATGAAGGCACTGACTGTGGATCTTGATATAGCTCCATGGGTCCAACCACCACTGGCAGGATTTTGGTATTGAGAACTCCATAAAGTTTGGCTGCCAGGGGAATGATTGGATGGTATTTTACCTCCTGTTCCTCCCCAGAAGGCCATCCTTGTGGTGGACAGTCACGTGAACTACGTGGACCCCTTCCCGGTTTTTTATTACCAGGTCAAGTTGGTTTCTAACCACTTTAGCGACTGATAAAGTGGCTTCCTTTGATACCACGGTGTTGCTAGCGATAATCGATCTCAGTTGGAGAGCCATGATAAAAAGACTAGGTTTTAGAAGACCATAGACTTTCAAAAAGAAAGATTTCTAATCAGGCAGTTGGTATATGCGTTTTTACCCTTAGGATCCCAGCTTCTGTCAGATAACTTCATTGTCGGCGTATTTCTTCTTATAAGTCGTTCTATCTTGTTCAGAATACGGACAGTTGCGTCTCAATGATTTTGTAGTCTTAATTTTCATTTGTAGTAACCTGGATAGGAGCTCAGCCATCTGCAAATAGGATCTACAAATGTTTCTAATCGTAAACCTTGGTTCAGTTCTACCCTGTTGGGCAAGCGCAGCCCTCTATTTCTGTTGGCCAGATAGAATATTCTATCTGCAATACTCGTATTCAGATGTAGGAACTGTGTGATTGCCATTCTAATTTGACCGTCCGCTTCTCTGGGCATTGACATAGATGGCATTGAAAAAAAGTTGGTACAGGTAATGCCGAATTATGTTGGTATGAAGTAAAGCCAACTTCTGAGTGGGCCTTCTGAAACTTCATTGCTTCCATAAAAAACGATATGGATGATTTAGATGGGAAGTCGATCCATGTAGGAAGTTAGAGAAAGTAATTTTCTTCATGTAGAAACAAGTTTATTCCAATTTTTCGTTATCAGGGCCCAACAATAAGACTTTCGGTCACAAATTTGCTGTTTTCTGGAGCACGATTTCAATACTTTCTCTTCTTTCGAATTAAAGCGAGAAAGTGAAAACTATAAATTAGCCCTATATAGTCACTTCAGATTTTGTGGAGATATATGCCTGTTTTTTATGGATCAACCCGGATATTATCCGGGTTGGTAGGCGAGCAGTCTGATCACTATTAGAGTACAGGGCACTCACGACTTCGAACTAATCAATTGATTGTGTTTCCGAGCGCGTAAAATGCTGTCGTTAACGCCATAAGTGTAGTGCATTTTTCTTGTGGGAGATTACGGTGATATTTCCCCACTAGATGGCGAGATCCGGCGCTGATCTACACGTGGGCTAGCGAAATTTCCCCCCACCAGCTATCTTCCACTAGAGAGGCACCGGCCCAGCAGGACAAGCTCTAAGCCACCGATTAGTATCTCTACAAGTCTGGTAGTGTAGTATGTTAGTGTGTGTTTAAGTAAGGGGCGATGATAGAACAAAGAGGAGGAAGGAAAGATCGCGCGCTGTCCGTGGTCCGTTTGTTAGGGTACCTGCTCCAGCATTCGCCAGGTGTTGATCGGTGAAACGCCAGAATTCTCGTGCGGACAGCGGCGGAATTTGACTCAGCCTCTCGCTCGTCGAATTAACCGCAGTTTCGATTAAGTGATAGAAGGGATTGACTTGCGCGGTAGAAAGTGCGGGACGTGACCGCAGCGGGGACCGGCGCCGTGTGTTGTGACAATGGGCGTTCCGTTGCGCGGCGGCGGCGGGGGCGGGGGGGGGGGGGGGGCGCCTGGGAGTGGAGCACCGCGCGTGAAGGACGCTGTGACGCAACAGATCCCCGCCCCTCCCCCCGCCCCCGCGCCCGCTCCGACTCGCATTTGTTCTCATGCGTTGTTCTGCCGCTCTCATGAGTGAGAATACGAAGGCCTCCGGCAACCGGTATTTGACGATATTTTTAGTTTCGTTCTGAACTCCCGTAATCCATTGTTTTAAATAAATGGAAGCTGTAAAAGCGTCCAATGGTTGAGGAGTGCTTGCAAAAATTTGTAGAATTGCCACGTCTAGATTTTTAGTATTTGACGATATTTTTAGTTTCGTTCTGAACTCCCGTAATCCATTGTTTTAAATAAATGGATGCCGTGAAAGTGTCCAGTGGTTGAGGAGTGCTTGTAAAAAGTTATGGAATTGCCACGTCTAGATTTTTAGTATTTGACGATATTTTTATTCAATTTATATTATTATTCAATAAGTTACTTCTATACTTACAACAGTATACCTACAATACTACAATTACTTCTATTCTTATTCACAATAGGTTTATGTAGAGTAAACAGATTAAACATGCTAGACGTAAACTGACAGAGCAGCCTTAAACTGCAAACAATATCTCGAACTTTGCAAATATAAAAAAAATCCATTCTAAATTCCTCCAAGGGTGAGCCCACTCTTTAAATGCCCTGACTATTGCACAGTTCCATTAAATATTTTCTAGGAACTAATACGAAGTAAAACATGCATAAACTGTGCATCAATGTGTTCAGGGAAAGTCAGAGAATAAAATGGTGCCGCGCCAATTGTGAAAAAAAAAAAAAAAAAAAAGATTTTTCTACGATTTTTTCGGGTCCTTTTTCCCTTAACGGACGCTGGCCTTCAAGACTAGCTTTTCATTCCTCTGGTTGCGTAAACGTGATCTAACAGAATAGTATAACGAAAAGAGTGTTGATACAAGTTCTGGACTTCGGCCTGAATGTGGGAAAATCCCGCAAGGCAAAGTGGATGATGGGGCGAAACTCATCACTTCCAAGCATAAAAACATTACACCAACGGGACTAATGACCATAGCAGTTGACCAGCCCGTAATACCAATCAATCAATCAATCAATCAATCGATTGATTGATACATATATTGAAAGCTTTGGAGGCAGCTATGGTTTCCACGTCGAGTAGTGACGTAACGACAACAAAACATCGATGTTTCCAAACATCAATGTTCAAAATTAAAATATCCATTTTAATAATACTTCGACCAAAATCCATCAACGTTTTAAAACGAATGTTTTACAATTGGGTTAGTAACCTCCAACATTAAATTCGTGGGTAACAAAATTAAATTTGAGAGTGGCCGTATCTATTAATTTAAAATTAAAATTAATCTGAAAACAATGTTTTAAAAACGTCTTTTCATGTGTGAATTACGACGAAAGATGAAGGAAACAGCAGAGTATCAGATTATCTCGAGCGAGAAATTGTCTGCTCGATGAAGGAAGTGTAAAGGGCGTTTGTGGGGTTCGAACACATAAACTCACAGTGTTCAGTTATTATTTCATATTTTAACTTTTACACCATTGTGATTACGGGAAATTTCATCCACAAACAAAACATCGAAAACGTAATAATATGGAGCGCAAAATATCAATGTTCAAAAAAACATCGAGTTCAATACATCGAGGTTTAAAACATCAATATTTTCATCGGAATATCGATATTAAAAAAAAACAAAAAACGATATCGATGTCGTATTCCTACTTACAGCCAGGTGGGGCACTTAAGCATCGTATCCGACCTCCAATGAGCTTCAGACACCAGTTTGCATCACATTATTAGCGGGAATTTTAAATCCAGCCATATACCAAAATTATCATCTCGTTACAAGACATTGAAATAGATTTATGAAGCATTTCTTTCAAATATTGTATCTTGTATACCTTCGTGTTATTTTCGGTTGGTTACCGTTGAAAATTGTCATTTTGTACCACTTTCCAAATGTTTCCCAACACTTCTCGCTCTCGATGCAACATGACGGCCAACGTCCGGCCTGGTTCGTCAAACGAAGTGCTCGTGCTGTGGTCACGTGGTTCGTGACAAACTGGTGATGCGCAGAACCACCTAAAATCGGTGCATCGGAGGAACTCATCCATGTACTTCCACCATGCTTCCAGCGATCGACCGGGAGCGGTAGCTCAGTGCATCAACTGATGTCAAACTGATGTCACTGCAGCGCCTCGGACCGGGAGGTCCTAGGTTCGAATCCTGACGGCGGCAGGATTTTCGACACTAGCTTTTCAACTAGATCAGAATTCAGTCGCTGTCTGGAGGAGAATTCTAGCGGCCGGATGCTCTGATTGGTAGTTTTCCGTGGTTTCTCTGATCAACACCAGGCGAATGCCGGAGCAGTACCCTAACAAATGGGCCACGGACCGCACGCGGATCTTTCCTTCCTCTTCCTTGTCCTATCCTTTCCCCTTACACACACACTTACACTAACATGCACTACCCTACCACACATTCCGGGGGACCGGTCGGGAGCTTAGAGCTTGTCCCGGCTGGGGCGGTGGCCCGCTGGTGGGAGAGTCCTGGTTAGGGGGAAACTCCGCTAGCTGACGGTAGTCGGTACCGGATCTCGCCATCCAGCGGGGGAAGATCACTGCCATCTCCCGAGGAAAAACATGCACTACACTTACGGGACTTATGACCAAATATGTTGACGTGCCCGGAATCACCAACCAACCAACCAGCGAGCGCCGCATTTGACCCGGATGTGGAGCGCCTGGCAGCGGCGGCGGTGGTGGTGGTGGGGGGAAAGGGGTGCGTGCGTGCGTGCGTGCGGGGCGCATTGGCTTGCGCGACGCGTTCACGCGTAACTGTCCTGTCGTTGCCCGTTCGAGCCCCGCTCGGGTCAGTCTCCTCCTCGTATAGTGGCGCGCATCTGAACTCGCTGACTCGATAGCAAGAGCTCCTTTTGTACTCGATTGGAGAAAATAGATTGCTCAAAATAAGAGATTTCATTTTATGTTAGCTAGCTGAGATAGCTCAGGACAACTGCCAAGTCATTGACCGAGATGTCTTAGGTTTCGAGTCTTAAAGGCTGATTTTCGACACGAGATATATTTGCTAGGTGGAATTCAACCTCGAGAAGAGAGTTCTAGCGCACGGCTGCTCTGAAGTGTGTTTTCCGTGGTTTCTCCGATCAACACCTGGCGAATGCCGGAGCAGTATCCTAACAAACGGGCCACGAAACGCGCGCGATCTTCCTTGTTTTATCATCTCTTCTTACATACCTACATGCACTACACTACCACATTTATTTCGGAAGACTATACGCAAGTTTAGAGATTGTCCCGACTTGGGTGGTGCACCGCTGTGGGAGAGATCTGGATGAAGAAACCCCGCAAGCCTATGTGGGGATCGGCGTCGGATTTCCTTCCTAGCGCGGGGGGGGGGGGCATCGCTTACGAGAAAAGTGACAAAAATAGTTGACGCGCCCCGGAAACACTAAATGTTCACTCAGTTTTCAAAGAACTCGAACTAGCGACCTTCGATTTCAAGACCACGGATGCTGTTTAAAAGCCCTTCACCACTGTGACCAAAGTTCCATCATCTCTATTTAGAAATCGAGTATCGTGGATGTGTCCGTCTGTCCGTAACTCACGATTTGACCAATTCTGGTCCACCATTCGGACCAAATTAAATGTCATTTGTAGTACCTTGTTCTCATGGCGAGGGACTTTTTTTCGGTAATACGTAAAGAAAATTCTTCGATATGTCTCTAAAAGTTTGTTGTTTTTCTTAACGTTATGACTTAATTCTTCAGATAGACGGTAATTAAACGTAATTTTGTAATGGAAAAATTAATGAAGAATTTTAATCGACACCTTTTCATGTAGCTATTTTTGTCCAAAAATGAACAAGCCGAGAAGCTGTAAGATATTTATACATATTTTTTTATTATGAACTCGCAAAACCCGAATGAAACTTTGAAAATACTCGCCGAAGGCGTCAGGCCAGCTAGTAAGTTTTTGTTCCCACCGCGATTGTCATCTGTTCATTCACCTGACCCCCAATTGCCGCACATTATTATTATTATTATTATTATTATTATTATTATTATTATTATTATTATTATTATATTGAACTCAGCGTTATTTTTGGTATTGATTTTATTTGTTTCGTCAAAAAAAGCTAAAAAATGTATGTGATGTACGGGGGAGAAATATAATTCATGCACGTTCTCTTGAGCTCCAACATTCCTACTCCACTCTTTTATTCTCATAGTTGATTGATGATTAAAATTACCAACGTAACGTGGTTAGAAACATTGGAACTCTGAAAATTTTCGCTATGTATCTTTCATCGGTAGAAGAACTGCAGGCATGATTTTATTGCACCACACATTCCCCGGTCCTACACCTACCACCTTCTGCTCAACAAAACGTGCTCGTAGTGAAACTATATTATGCCCTGAAGCAAAACAAGAGACCGTCTGAGCTCTTGCCGAAGGGACTGCGAAAATGGACGCAAAAACTGATCGATGTGTGTCCTGATGATCCCTGAGGTATTTTCTAAACGAGACGAGAAACATTCCATGCTGTGTTTCAAGACCGTGAGTTTTCAAAATGCTTCGATAATTACGGACGTGTTATTTTTTAAATTCATCTGCCTCTTTTGTGGGGCTATTGAAAATTTGATTACATAATAAAAACAATAGTTTACACGCATCCTTCGAAGAACGCATTTATAATGATTTAATCTGGAATGCGACCTTCAGCTCAGAAGTTCCGGGTCGACTTGCATCGCCTTACCGGTTTCCCACACAGTAATTAAATGCCTTTTAAATGTTCATTCGGAACCAATGGGGGAAACCGCAGTGAAGCACCCACCCAGGCGGGCCGGTTGGGTGGCAGAATCTAACCAGTTCGGGCGAGTCTTCGAGCTCATCATTAAAGAACGCTCTTTTTTTCGACTTACCTCTACCCCCCAGGGTGGAATTACTCGTACTTACTTGCCTAGTTTGGCTACACGTTTTTCGTCTTCGACACGAACATACTTCCTCTTTAGTCTCTTCCTATTTGGACTGTTACGAGGTAAATTAAGACATCGGCTGCGGTAGTGTTTGTACCGCATTAAGATGCGTTTGTACCGCGACCGATTAAAATTTCTAAGGGATTTTCAGCTACCAGTTACGAAAGAGATGAAGGTTCGTTATCCAATCAGAAGCTTTAAATTCTGTTAATGTTGCAATAGATCTGTCAAACTCTGTGATGAAAAAATAACTGCACTGTTGTATTTAAGTCTATTAGTTAAGTGTAACCCTCACTTAACAACTGTTGTAGGTTAATATCCTCCTCTTGTGATATCTGTGATTTGAGTGGTGCATTAAGTGTGTTGTTCGTTTCTTTAGAGGGCGTTTACTCTTTGTTGCTACTGAAACTGCTGTTGTTCTTGAAGTATGTGGTATTGTTCTGTTATATTATGTTATATTGTTACCTATAATAAGACCCGCACAAACGTTCTCACGTACAATAAACTAATAATTCTTCTCATGTAATTTTTTATTTTTGCACTAGTGGAACCCGGCAGACGTTGTTCTGCCCTTTATCTCCCTATTTCTCCTTCCCTCTCCCTTTCTCTCACCGTTTCCCTCTCTCTCCCTCTCCCCCACTCTCTCCCTCCCTCTCTCCGTCTCTCCCTCTCCCCCACTCTCTCCCTCTCTCTCCGTCTCTCCCTTTCTCTCCGTCCGTCTGTCTCACTCTCTCTCTCTGTCTGTCTCTCGACCCGTTTTCTCGCCCTCTCCGTCAAGATGCCATTGCATTGAGCATATTCCCGCATGTGACTTGGACTGCCTATGTATGAAGAGGACAAAATAGTTAGCTTTCCGACATTGGTTGTATTTTGTTGTATTGACGTTTTTTTGTTAATAAACATGTAAATGAGAGCAGGTAATGTTTCACATGTGACTGTAGATGTCGTTCTAGTATGGAGAATGTTCCTCTCACTTCCGGCAGATGGCAAAGTTGCTGGTACACGGCTGACCGTTAACAGATCTGTTTTCTCGCGGTCGTGGATATGCTACTAACACGAAAATACAGATAAAAACAATTTTTGAAACGGATTAAATATCGTGTCCAAATTTGAGTTCAATCGGTGCAGAACTTTTTGGGTTTTTGAAGCGTACACAAACCAACTTAACATATATAGAGGTGAGCAGTATTTAAATACTTATAGTATTATGTAACCCCTTACAGTATTTAATAATTGTATTTATGAGTTTTTGGACATGTATTTTAGAGATTATACATAAAATAGGAGTATTTAAATAAATGAAATACTTCTCATACAGATAAAGATAACGAGGATAGTTTTTTTGTTTGATCTTAGACAACGCTCGTTTCTAGTTGTTACGATATGAAAATATAAATTTTGTATAAACTAGTGGAAACGAGACAATTGAGGAATATAGCGTCGGTTACCGTAGGCGCAAGTTTGTTGAGGAGACTGGATCGAGTTGGCCAGAGGTTGGACGCCTGTATGTAGGTCGGAAATATTAACGTGAAATTCGGATTTTAAAACCCACACAGTAGCATTTCAAGATATTGGAAGTTGGTGAAACCTTGGAAAAGGTGTAATTCAGCAAGTTGATTGGTGTTTCTAAAGCAATGATCAAGGGATCCGCGGTAGTGGAGAAGGTAACATATGCCCATTGATTCTGGGTATATGAATCACGACAAAATATTTGCATTGTGTTTGAACTTTGTGTTTTTATTCAAATTGTCTCACTAGAGAGACCAGCAGACATCGAAGTTTGAGGGTGGCAAAAAACCTGCAGCTGAATTAGTGTTGTCAGTATAAATGATCGCTGGCATATACGTGTGCTTACGCTCTTGTGAGAACAATGAGTTCAATAGATTCGTAACGCCTTTTCGTTGGTTTTTCTAGACTATGTCTTCCGGTTTGTGACTTCTTAATAGTATGTGTATTTTTCCTTTGTCTCAGACTACCAGATGATGCAACCGCATTATGTCGCGAAACGATGTTTTTTTGTGTGTATTGATGACAATAAATATATGTTTTAAAATATACCAGAGTTTGAGGTCATTAAATATCCGAAGATACTACTGCTATACAAAAATCAACCAATCAATTCTTTTTATAGTAACGTGTACGTATTTCAAGGGTGGGGAACGGATTTTCATGAAAATACATATTTTTAAAGGAACAAGGTACCTGAAGACAATATTATTATTTAGAGTTAACAATCTTATTTACTTTGAACCATTTTCATTTGACATGTTTTGATATAATTATATATTTTACCGAATGTGCGTATTGCTATATATTCATTACATTTTCATTTTTCCCTTTGGGTTTTTATCCAGCCGTCAGCCGGTTATCCGTTAGGTCCCAATGGGATGCGTATTCGATCATGCATTAGATACTAACACACAGGTTTCTCTGATCTCTGGGCAGCAGAATGCGAGGCCCTCCACGACAACACATACATGAGAGTCAAGGAACAAACAACCATGCTCAAGCCAGGACTGAAACCGCGACCCTTGGGACCGAAGCACTGAGTCCTGGTCGTGGATCTGATCTTGGTCCTGGACCGAAAACTTGGTACCCGCTCTTAGCCACCTCGGTCCTCCAGGTCGGCGTTCTTATTTCATTACATTTTAATATATTTATTCGGCGAAACGGATCATGTCAGATCAGACTTTTCAATATGTTACTGGAATTATCTTTCTTACAAAGAAATGTAATACTACTGCGCTTCGATAGCCATAGAACCTTCGCCATGAATTGTAAAACTTACCACCCCTCTGCTTCTTAGAAACTGTGTACTCGGAATCAAGGATGAGCGCATGTTTGTGAAGCAGAAGTTATTTCAATCACGACACACGTGTTTGTTAATGTTTCATGGCCCACTCGATCGAAAACTAACATACATTTTTTACACATCATTGTTTTATCGCGATTTGGGAAAGAGGGTATGCTTCTTTTAACCCTACCCCCTCCTCCGGGATCCATCATTGGCTAGAAGTTATTACTGTTCACTTGAGCACCTGCCCCTCGTACACAACATGTTTAAGTTAGGAACGTATTTTATATTTTGAATAAAACTCTTATGTGTGCTGAAGACCAGTGTATAATTACTTCTGTAGAGACAGAACTTCCTGCAAGCCGCTTCGAAGGGGGCTTGATCTGTCAGGTTCTGTGATCGGAATATTCGTACAGCGTAATTTTTACCACTATAATGAATTTTCATTTTACATATATTCTATTTGTTCTCGCAATTTTTGGAAAAAAATAAATGCGTATAGTACTTAACAGGTATAACATTACTTTACAACAATTTCATTTGGTTTATAAATCTCTTAGAACTACTTTATTTTAATTTTCTTCTTCTAAGTGTCCCTATCTGTACAGTCTGCTTCATTTAAACTTTTTGTATTCATAATTTAGAATTTTTTTATCCAAGTATGTTAAGCAGGTTCTCTTGACTTTTTTATCGCTAGGAAACCTTTCTAAAATATTTCTTGGAATTCTTTCATCTCCGAATATATATATGTATATATATATATATATATATATATATATATATATATATTGTGTGTGTGTGTGTAATTTTTATGTCGTATTGAATTTGCATTGTTTTTCGTATTACTGTGTTTTATGCCATTATTATTTGTATTTTAAATTCCGTTCCTATTTAATGAATGACTGCTCACAAGCGTCGAGTTCCAGGCGCTGGGTCAACACAGGTGTTGGAAGCGGGAAAGTTTTTCCACAGCTATTTATTCCATGGCCGCTCGCTATCACGGCTCAGCGTTTGCGTGGCCTTGGCATTGCCAACTGATTGTCAAGTGGAGGTAGCTCAGCGCTGGGGCCAATTTGGGGCAATTCCTTTTGAAATATTGAGATCGGGTGAGGCTAAAAGAAATGGGCCACCAGAAACCTTGAAGAATAAATTGAGGTTTTATAGAAAGGAAACCATTAATTTGAGAAGCGCGTAACGAAAATTTGTTTTATAGTCAAATTGAACAATAGGTTGTATAATTTCATTTATTTTTTTTCTTTACTTTAGAATAGTACATCTGTTAGTACTCTCTATTGGATATTATGTTTATAGGTTCACATTTTATATTTAAATTTTCTATTTCACTTACATTCTAATTTTATTCATAGTAATATCCTATATTTAACTCTGAAAATGTAATTTAATATATTATTATTATTATTATTATTATTATTATTATTATTATTTATTTTTCATATTAGTTTCGAATTCTCTTCGGTGTCTTAATATAATACTACCAGGGCCTCACGCGGTACTAACGGCTTCTCCTATGGTGTAGTCTAGCACCTTAGCCCACCCCGAACGCTCCTGTACCGTTGCATATGGATCAGTGGTATTCCTTGGCTTAACGGTGCTTGTACCATAACCTTACCTTACGGAGGTAGGATCCAATTAATGACAGATTGCACACAGTTGCCTGTGAGGCCAAGTGATTAGGAAGGTTTGTTGTATAGATGTGGTTCATGAAAGACACCAATTGAAACCCACGCCTCACACAACTCAAAACATTAATTTTTTTTTATTTGAACTTTTCTATTTGAATTTTTTAAAATTTATTTATTAGTAGTTCGAATGCCCGATCCTTGGCATATTCTACACTTGTTCGTCCTATTTTAGAGTACGGAGCGGCCTGCTGGGACCCGTACAGAAAAGGGCAAATCGAGGCGTTAGATAAAATTCAAAAACGGGCCGAAAAGTTTGTAAATCATGGACGCGTTGATGGACGAGATGAATGGGAACCCATATCTAAGAGACGGGAACGGGCGCGTTTATGCGTAATGTACAAGACATACAAAGGGGACTCAGCATGGGCAGACCTCAGTAAAAGATTAGAGAAACCTGATTATAAAAGCAGAGGAGACCATCCCTGGAAAATACGATGTAGAAAGCAAAGAACTGATGTAGGCAAGTTCTCCTTTGTGAATCGCACTATTGTAGATTGGAACAAACTACCTGCAAAAGCACTAGAGACTCTTCCTTCTAATGTAGTGAAATTTAAAAATATTCTTAATTCTATGTAGGTCATCATACTGAGACTTTTATCATTATTATTACTATTGTTATTATTATTATTATTATTATTATTATTATTATTATTATTGATATCATAATTATTAACACTTACTTGTTTTGATGTAACTTTTAAGTTATTGTTATTATTAGTTATATTTTTATAATCGTTATTATTATTAATATTATTATTATTAATAATATGAACATGTCCCTTATTCAGTGAAGTGAAGTGTAGTGTAGTGTGGTGGGGGCATGGGAGGGGAGGGGAGGGGAGTGCAGTGTAGTGCAGCGCAGTGAAGTGAAGTGAAGTGAAGTGTTAGAAAAGCTTATAAATCAACTTACAGATGACTCAAAATCAATCTCTAATTCTAATTGTAATTATATTTGTAAATATTCGTAATAGTTTTGTAATTGTATATCTAGTTGTAATCATGTTTGCCACCGAGCATTAGCTCAAAGCGAACTTTAATAAATCTATCTAACCCACAGCCTTAGTGTTCAAGTACTTTTTACTCACATTCCCCAATATCATGAATTTCAAGGCCGAATTAGTTGCCAGTACTAACTGTAAAAGTGATACCGCTTTGTAACAATAATTTGATAAAACCAATAATATAAATAAATATGAGATTTATCCACACGTAGCTTTTAATGTGCTTTGCACCCTTGTATTTATGTATCTGAATATCTTTGACGCCCTTCGTTTCCACAGTAATAATGCAAACAATAGTACTTCAAGGCGGCCTGGAGAGCCGAGGTCGCTAAGGCTACGAAACACAGTTACTTACAGAGGTCGCCCTATGGCCTTAGTAGTTAAAAAGTGACCTTAAATAAATGAAATAAAAAAATGGCTTCGAAATCTTTCAACATCGTTCTCAGAAAAATATTCCTCAAAAAAAAAAACAACTAAGTCAACATAATATATTTCAGAACAAAATATTTATGTAATTCATACAAATTTTTAGGCAAACATTTATTTTTTTAATTTTTATTATATTCTTTTAATTTATTTAGACCAACGTTTCGAAGGTCGTTGGTCTTCTTCTTCAGGGTCTAAAGAAATTAAATATCATCTCATCATCTCCCTTTGCGGATTAGGCATATTGCCTGTTTCAGCCTCTTTCCATCTCATTCTTGGCCTTCCAATGTTTCTCTTTCCTCTCGGCTTTTCGTTTGCTGTGGTTGTCATCAAATCGGTCCGGCTTCTTTCCTTGAAGCTTGTCAGTAGAAGAATATATCCCCTGGCCACGTTACGGCGCTGCGCAGGTTGAGTTTGGTAGAGGGGCTGCCTCCGAACTTGCAGAGTTTATTTAGGGTTTTTACCTTAGATGGGTTGGTTACACCTCACCTGAAGAGTCCCATCAACCCCAGTGTGAAGGGAATGGGGAGGGAATCATAAGGATGGGGAACCTCCGAGTTGCTCGATCCATCCATTGGTCCCAAGGGTAGGGAAGGATGGCATTGAAAGATGGATATATCGAAAGGTGAGGACAGCGGTCAACTGCTCCCTTATAGGTAGGAGAAACCAGGCTTTTACCAGGAAATTCAATATACATGAATTAAAACTTTTTAATTTTTTTAAATATATTTAATTTCATTAGACCCTGAAGAAGGCCAATAACCTTCGAAACGTTTGTCTGAATAAGTGTAGAAAATGATAATAAAAATTTTAAAAAATAGAAATGTCTGGTTAAAAATTTCAAAGGACCTTCCAAGTATTACATAAATATTTTGTTCTATAATAATAAAAATTTTCGAATTTTTCCAACATTCTCAAATTTTTGACAATTCACTGTTAACAGTGAAAACTAATCTGTGCCATCTGCATATAAGTGTGTTTCACTCTATTCTTACAAGTGATTTTTTTTTAATTGGAGCTATTTGGGCAAATTTTGAAGATGCCGCAAGAGCTTCATGTGAAGTATCTCCAAAATTTAAAGAGTTACTTTTCAAAATTGCAGGGTATCGAGTCAGGGGAGATAGATCACGGAATATTCACTTGGAAAAGTCCTTCAAAGAGTTGATGCGCTGTTGTTCACGGACGGATAGATGGCTGATATTTTCAAACTAGCGGTGCTACAACAGCACATACTTTCTCATAAAATTGGAAACGGTTTTAATTATTGTAATGAGACAATTTCTATCTCGCACTTCAGGTATCACTCGACGAACTCCTAAACAAACTATGTGCGGAAAATTCTTCTTTTTAATTTAAAAGTTTAAATGAAATAGGTTTCTACGATTGAATTCATGAATTCAATGTATTCACGTGCATAACCGCATGTTCGATGCGTATTTTAGTAAAAAATAACTTTAGCAGTTAATAACTAGTGATGATAAAACAACACGTGTATTCGCTGCATCTTTCCCGACAACTTCGGTTCTTCAGGAACCGACACATCGCTAGTTCAAGGATTGGCACGCCCCCTTATAATATCCCAGACTTCATCCTAAATCGAGAATGTCTCATATTAGCTGTTACCATGCGCTGCATCCTTTCTGGAAGCTCCTGTATGCAATCCGCCAACCTTTCTTATTTTCCTCCTCTTCAAGTGAACAGGCGGTTTGAGATTTAGTAAAAAACGATTCATTATAATAAAATATTTTTAACAATATTTTTAGTACAAATACAAACTTTTTTGTAGAGTAATGTTTAACATTTATTTTCAGATTCAAACATTTTAGGACATTTTTTCGATTTTTTTATGATTTCTTTCTAAGTGTGCTACCTGTGGATAAGCAATTGTTTTTTTTTTATTTTTTGAAGGTAACCCGACCCTGTCGCTGACTCAACCGATGCCGCACATCGCCAACAAAACATCGATGTTTGTATACATCGATATTTAAAATTAAATCATCGCCCCAAACCATCCATATTTTTAAACATCGATGTTTTTAACTGCATTAGTAATCAGTTATGTTGACCCCGCGTCGGGGTAATTTAATTTTTGAAGGTGGTCGTATTTTTCAATTTTATTTGAGATTTAACAGAAAAAGCACAGCTAGGATCAGAACAATAAACAAAACTTTTATCTGGTTGGATAATTCAAAAATAATTTAAATTCCATTTATCGACAAAAACTCGGTTATTTTTCATCCTTGATCATCTTGGTCTGAATAATGTCCAATTCATGGATCGCCGCCAGGCAGCGACTGAATTCGATCTAGCTGAGAAAGTTAGTGACGAAAATCCAACCACCGTTGGGACTCGAACCTACGGGCTCCCGTTCAGAGGCATTGCAGTGAAGTGATGCCTTGAGCCACATCTCCCGGTATCGATGTTAGAAAAACATCGATGTTAAACACGTCGATGATTTTATAAAAAAAATCGTTGATTTGAAAACATCATCATCCATATCGCCTCCCCAACGCCGTTGTCTCCGCGAACTGCGAAACATTTGCGTGCTGCGCCGTGGTCGTCTCGTTCAGAGGCACTGCAGTGGCATGGTGCCCTGAGCCACCTCTCCAGGTAGCCATATTAGAAAAACATCGGTTTCAAAACATCGATGTTAAACGTCGATGATTTAATAAAAAACATCGTTGATTTCAAAACATCGTGATTTTCGACACTAGCTATTCAGCTAGGTCGAATTCAGCTGCTGTCTGGAGGAGAATTCTAGCGGCCGGCTGCTCTGATCGGTAGTTTTCCGTGGTTTCTCCGATCAACACCAGGCGAATGCCGGAGCAGTACCCTATCAAACGCGCGCGCGATCTATCCTTCCCATTCCTTGTCCTATCCTCTCCCATTGCACACACTAACATGCACTACACTACCACATATCCCGGGAGACCGTTCTGGAGTTTAGAGCTTGTTCCGGCTGGGGCGGTGCCCCGTTGGTGGGAGAGTCCTGGTTAGGGGGAAACCCCACTAGCCGACGGTAGGTCGGTGCCGGATCTCGCCATCCAGCGGGGGAAGATCACCGCGATCTCCCGAGAAAAAACATGCACTACACTAACGGGACTAATGACCGAAGCAGTTGACGCGCCCGGAAACACGAAAAAATCAATCAATCAATCAATCAAAACATCGTCATCGATATCGCCTCCCTAACGCCGTTGTCTCCGCGAACTGCGACACTTTCGTGCGCCACGCCGTGGTCGTCTGCGGGTATGCCCACTGCGCCGACCGGGGCGCCCCTGGCGGCGCGTGGCGGTAGCGGCGTTGCGGCGCGGGGCGGCGTGGCCGGGCGCCGCCAGTCGTGCGTCCGCGAGCGCGCGAGGCGAAGGCAGCGCTGCAGCACGAGCGACGGCAGCGGCGGCCGAGCGCGCACGCCCGCCGGGCCACACGCGTGCAGTGCGCAAGTGCGCCGACCCGCCCTCCTCCTCTTCCCCCGCAGTGCAGTGCGTGTAACAGGAGCGTGCGTCTCAGAAGAAGAAAGAAGAGGCGAACGGTAGTGCGTGTGCGCGAGTGAGACAGGCCGCCCTGGCGGAGGGGTGCGAGCCCGCGGCCGCCGCCCCCGACGGCGGGGGCGGCGGCGGTGGCGGGGCCAGCCCGGGGGCGGTGGCGGCGGCCGGCGGTGGCGGAGAGACCCGGCGTGCTCGTCTGGGCCGCAAGCTGTCCCGGCGCCTGAGTATGGTGGCCCGCGTGCCCGGGCTGCTGGGCCAGCGGCTCAGGCAGGACAGCTTCCGAGGCGGTACAGGCCCGCGGACGGCCAGGGACGGCGGCGCGCAGCCCAGGCAGTTCGAGGTGCCGGCCATCGCGCCCGACAAGACGCAGCGCATGGTGAGTGATAACACTTACTATAAGACGAGTTTCTCTAAGAAGGGACCAGCGTAACAGGTCTGGAAAGAATGGCATTGCAAGAGATGGTGATGAAATCCATTATTAATGTGGTAACTAAGCAAACGCATTGACGAATAAAGTGCAGGGACATGAGGGACCAGTTTAACAGGGAGGAATCGGGGTAATGGCAGTGAGTGTGGCACTCCCTCGGTTAGCTGTTTGTCAGACAAGACGCAGCGCATGGTGAATGGTAGCACACCATAAGAGGAGTTACTCTCATATTGATTGATTCTTAGTGATTCAGGGCGCGTCAGCTACTGAGGTCATTAGTCCCGTTAGTGTTGTGCATGGGTTTTTCATTGTGAGGTGACGGTGATCCCTCGCTGGATGGCGAGATCCGACACCGGCATTCCGTCGACTAGCGGGGCTTGTCCCCAACCAGGTATCTCCCACCAGCGGGACACCGCCCCAGCCGGGACAAGCTCTGAGCTCCCGACCGGTCTCCCGGAATATGTGGTAGTGTAGTGCATGTTTGTGTAGGTGTGTGTGTAAGGGGTGTGGATAGGACAAGGAAGAGGAAGGAAGGATCGCGCGCGTTCTGTGGTCCGTTTGTTAGGGTAGTGCTCCGCCATTCGCTTGTTGATCGGAGAAACCACTGGAAACTACCGATCAGGTTACTCTAAGAAGGGACCAGCTTAACAGGTGAGGAAACAAATGTCATGTAGATCGATGGCATTGCAAGAGATTGTGATGAAATCCATTTATTAATGTTCTAACTAAACCCACTAATTGACGAATTAAGTACATGGACATAACCTACAGTTATGGTGTTAGCAGTAACCAAGCAGTAGCTGTCAAAGCGGTCCCTTCTCTTTATTCATTTGGCAGGGATAATGGCTGTGGGGATGACACTCACTCGGCTAGCTGTTTGTCGCCAAAGACGTAGCGCAATATGATTGGCAGTACGTCGCTTAGAATATTCGGCATGGAAACAGAGATAAAATGAGGGGGCGTGGCACTCCACAGGCTACCAGTTTGGAGACGGCTCTCATGGAACTTAGTGCGTGTGAGGCGTGATCTGAGATTGCCAGTTGTCGTGGCACTCCCTGGGTTAGCCGTTTTGTGAGACAGGACGTAGCGCATCGTGAGTGATTACTATAAGAGGAGTTACACTAAGAAGAGACCAGTTTAACAGGTCGGGAAACGAATGTCATGTAGAGCGATGGCATTGCAAGAGATGGTGATGAAATCCATTTACTAATGAACTAAACAAACGCATTGACGAATTAAGTGCATGGACATAACCTGCAGTAACGTTGTTAGCAGTAACCAAGCAGTAGCTGTCACAGCAGTCCTTCTTATAAAAATCTCTCTGTTCGTTTGGGAGGGATCGGGGATAATGGCCCTCCCTCGGCTATCTGTTTGTCGCACAAGTCGTAGTGCAGGGTGAGTGCTAATGTCACTTACGATACTTGGGATGGGATGAGGGATAAAAGGAGGTGGCGTATCCTCAAGCTGGTACTTTGGAGAGTGCGAACCTGGAACTTCCTGGATTCCGGATGGGGCCGGGTACTATGTTAGTGGGAAAACACTCCCTCAGCCAGATGCTTGTGACACAAGACATAGCGCATGGTGTGTACTAAAATGTCACTTATTGGAAAGATATTGATTTGGGAGTATTATCACGGGGCGTGGTATCATTGGTGGATTGATGGGGCGTAGGGGCCATCCCCCCCCCCCCCAGAAGGCCTAGAGGTTTCGTTTACCTTCCTTTACTTGAAAAAATGATATAAATGTTTAATTATGTTCGAATTATGTAATTATTCAAACAATAATATTGTATGGTATCATATGCACAGTACATAAATAACATACAATATAAAAACAAATGTGTTTATTATTTAACAAACTTACGATGGCTCCCTACCCCTCCAAAAAACGATCGGCTGGATCCGCCCCTGCGTGGTATGTCTCGAGCAAGTGGTTTGTCAGACAAGTCAGAGCCATTGATGAACGCCAGCACGCCCGTTTTACAAGTATCTGTAACGAGAATCGTTAAAAATGTTCGGAGACTGTTGGAAATACTCCAAGAGTGCTCTCACCTCATTGTACTTGTTGTAATGGAAAAGGGGTCGGTACGGCTCTCACTAGGGTTTTCTACAGGCGACGGAGAAAACACAGAAATATGTTGCTTTTTGTACTTGGAATGGGTCGGAGATAGTGTCAGTACGCGCGGAACTTCCTCGGCTGTTTGTCACACAAGATGTAGCGCATGGTGAGTGCCAGTATGTCGCTTACAATATTTGGGATGGAGTCAGGGATTATATCAAGGGGCGTGGCATTTCTCATGCTGGCAGTTCGGAGAGTGCTTACATGGGACTTGCTGCGTGTGAGATGTGATCTGAGATTGTCAGTTGTCGTGTCACTTCCTCGGTTAGCCGATTGTCACTCACCGATGTCTACTCTTTCATCTTGCCCAGCCACTCCTTTGTACACTCTAGGTAAATCAGTCAATCTTTTTCCACGAATAAAATCAAGGTATTCAAAGACTTACTACATCCACCTTAATTAGCTGTAAAGCAGGTTCCAACATTTCTAAATTCAATATTTATGTTTTTAGTCCAAATATTGTATGTATTTTTCTGAAGGACCCTTCCTGGGTATCCTTAGTTGTTTGTTATTATCTTACATTGTCAATATTATTGTATTCAAACATTGTACATGTATGATGAAATGTAGTTTAAAAAAACTGTATATACTATGTAACCCTTGAATGACATAATAATGTCGAACAAGGATAATAAAATCTATTTTAAAAAAAGCCGGTTTGTCAGACAAGATGCATCGCGTGGTGAGTGATAACGCACCCTTACATTTAGGAGGGGGGGGTTAATGGCGATGGGCGTGGCACTCCCTCGCCCAGTATTCCTGGACGCGGTTACCCATTGTTTGTCGCACAAGGTGTAGCGCACGGTAGGTGCGCTAACAAGTCATTTGCTGCAAAGATATTGGGTTGGAAATAAAATCGAGGAGTGTACTACGTCTTGAGCAAGCCGTTTATCACACGAGACACATCCCTTAATGAATGTCAGCATGCCTGTTTTACTCGAATATTAAACAAGGTTCATTCAGAATGTTCGAAGCCTTTTGGAAATGCTCGGAGAGGGCTGGCACCTCATTGTTCTCGTCTGCCAGTCTGAACTTGGCGCGACAGCCCGCGTACGGGCCATGGCCTACCAGAAGCGTCCCGGTTTCGCGGCCATGGGTTACGGGGGTACGTGTGGTTAGCACGAAAACATCCCCACGACGTATTCTGGTCTTCTCAACCTGAGAAGTGTGTTTTCTGGACGTCACACAGCTACATGTACTGAGACATTGTAATTATAATATTTCCCGAGAGGGAATCGAACCTGGGGTCGCGTCATGGAAAGCGAGCACGCTGACCAATCACCTAAACCGTGAAGCCCATTGTTTTCGTATTGCAGGAAAAAGGGCCATAACAACATTCGCTAGAATTCCCTACGGGTGTTCGATAAGATGCTGATCGTGGTGCTTATTAGATTTGGGATGTGTCGGGTATTTAGTGAGCGTTGCCCTCGCCTGGCTAGATGTTTTTCGCTCAAGATGTTGTGCCTGGTGAGTGTCAACATGTCGCTTACAATTTTCGTGATGGAGTCAGGGATAAAACGAGGGGTTGGTACTCAAGCTAGCAGTTTCGAGAGTGCTAAAATAAAACTTACTGCATTTCAGATGTGATCGGGGACTGTCAGTGGGCCTGCCACTACTTCGGCTAGGCAGAGATCTCGCGTGAGATTTAGCGCATGGTGTGCGCTAAAATGTCTCTTCCTGCTAAGAGATCGGGTTGGCTTTATTATCAGGGGGCGTGGCTAGTCCTAAGCAAGCCGTTTGTCGCATAACACACAACCCTTGATACATGTAAACATGCCCATTTCACTCGTGTCTGGAACGTGATTCAGAATGTTTGCACATTGTACGAAATATTCGGAGAATGCTCACATCACCTTTTACTTACTGTGGAGGAAAAGGAGCCGGAATGGCTTTCACTAGGGTTCTCTACGAGTGACAAAGAATACGCTGAGCATGGACTAACGTGTCACTTACTACATGTCCGAAGGGGTCCGGGCAACAGACCTGCCAGTAGTGAGTGCTGACATGTCCCTTACCGCATTTGGGATTGGGTCGGAGGTAATTCGAGGGGGCATGGCTTTACCGGAGCGAACTTTGTGCCACGCCAAACGCAGCGTTTGCCAAGAGTCAACACGCCACTTTTTTTTAGAGATACTTCTACTTTGTAAACTTCACATACGGAAGATTGTCTGTCGTTCACTTCAATTCAGTTTCATGTATTGGGCCCCACAATTTTCGACAGACAGATTACAGATTTTTGGCAGACAGACTTATTACAAAGATCCTATTATTATTTTATACACATATATACATAATTTGTCTGGAAATTGCAGAGCGACGTTTCGGGGAACCCATTTTTTCACATCCTCAGGCTAGACTGTGTAACAGAGAAATTATGAAATGATTACTGTACAATACTATAAGAAAATACTACAAAGAAATAAGAACATTACCAAGAAACACATACATAACACTCGATATAGTAAAACATAGAGACTCGCCAATTTAAAACAAAACATCCAAATGAAACCAAAGTAATATACATGTTTGCAACAAGACATGCAAACGCACGTCTGGCATGGCAGTTAAAGCATGATTAGAACCCAATGTAAACTATCAGTTGACGGTTGGGAGGTATTCGAAGAAAAAGGGGAGGTTTCCAATTCGTTACAAGAAATACAATACACAAATTACAAATAACACAAAATAAGCTGTAATGAGCTGTCTGTCAAAAATCTTGTGGCAAAATACATTAAAAAACTGAACTTCTACTTAATGCAGGATGTGTGCCAACCGCTCTCTATGCTTTGTAATGGGGGAAAGCTCGTTGCGGGGCAAAACGACAACTTGAAACGCCGGGCATGACATAGTGCATGGTAAATCTCATATTACTAAAATATATTAGAGGTGAATACGGATAATAAGAGAGCATGTGACACATTTCATGCTGGCGGTTTGCCGCTCAAAACGCAGCTTATGGAGAGAGGACGCATCCATTTTACACATACTTCGCATGAGATTCAAAATGTTAGGGGCCCCTTTGAAACACGTGGCGAGTGCTCTCATCGCATTGTACTCTCGTAATGAGGGGGGGTAAAATGGGAGGGAGGTCCACCAATTCCGCACTAGACGTAATGCACGGTAACAAGCCACTTCCTAAACAACGATTTTCCTAAGGATGAGCCAAAGTGACAGCTCGCGAAAACAAGTGAACATCACATGTATTTCAGAGAAGTATCCCTCCGCCGCGACAGCTGTTCATCCACGCCCCTTCGTAAAGTGTGAGGTTATGGCTCCTGTGAAAACATCCCTATGAAGTCTAAGAGTTTCGCTGACGTACATGCACGTACGTGAGTTCGGGAAATATTTAAATTTAATTACGTATGTAGAAAATCTCTTAACATGCTTTCACAATCAGTAAACGAAAACTGCCACGAATGTAAATAGAAAGAAAAATGATTTCAAGCCGGAAACACGTGCACCGGTACGCATTTCGCTTTCACGTCTCGGTTTTAAAATAAACATAATATTTATCCCACAAAAAGTAAATTCAATGTAATATATAATGGAAAAAAAAAGATTTTTTACAGAAGAGGACATAACACTGCACTTCTTAATATCAATTATTTCTCGCTGCGCACTATATTTTTGTCAGACAAGGACACCACAAAAGGAAGTGTCGAAGCCGTTTACAAGTTAGCCAAATTCAAACGAACGAATGCGGGAAGGGAGTCTAATGGGTTCAAGGGCACAACGACCGCAGAACCTTCAGTTATGTTGCCAGCACTAGCTGTCACTTTGGCTCATCCTTAGGAAAATCGCTCTATACAATTGCGATGGGATAGGAGATAATATCACGGGCTGGGCACCCATACGGATAGCTGTTTGTCGCACAATGATGACTCCTAACATGTCTCTTACTCCATGTGGAATGAAGTCGCTAATAATAGGGGAAAGTGGCACTTTCCGAGTAAAAAATTTGCCACACAAGATATTAGTGTGTACCAACTCACTCCATTTATTTCGAAGGTGGTTTTTTATGTAACGTTAATACTTACCTGACATCACAAGATCTGGTAAAGTTATAGGGCTAACAAATATGGCAGCGTGACATCCATTGGGGTCCTTAGAACCGACAGAGAAGAGACAATTCTTTCATCTGAAGCGTAGCGTTAATTTTTGGGTTGGTTTTAATATGGTGGGTTACTTTGGCAGACAAGTCGAAGCTCACAATGAGTGCCAAATGGATCCTTGAAACTGGGCTTCGCTTCAGTAAATGGGTAGAAATCTACGAAATACATCATGAATGCCCAAACTGCTCTGGGCGCTCGTAGTAACACGACTCTCTTTGGGAGCCCCTAGGAATTCCCCCCCCCAAAAAAAGAAACAACGTATTGAGAAAGGCAACGCGCTTTGCATTGGGACGTACATAGTTTGGAATTATGTTATGCCCGGTAGGATATACTCGAAGGTCGCTAGGAGTGTCGCAGAAAATGCACCATAGAGACCGTTCGTACCTGCCCTTCCGAACTGAAACGAGCCATAGCTGGTGTTTAACGTATCATTTCTCTATATGCAGATATATATATATATATATATATATATATATATATATATATATATATATATATGAGGATAATATTGTGGGTGGATATGCTTGCAGTGCAAAAAGTGGTGAATGGTGAGCTCCGATACGCTCGCTTTATAAGAAAAATGGTTCGGGATAATGTAAAGCATTGTTATGTCTCCAAATGAGCCTCTAGGAAAAAGTCGGTTAGAGCTCAAATTGCCCTGAATATTCTTGTTAGGAGAAAATATTAAAAGTGGCAACCACTAGTGTGCCGAGAAATGCTGGGAAAGAGGCAAAGAATGGTGAATATCAACAAACCCTTTTCGTCTGAGACATACGTATTCTAACGTCCCGCTTATCGGCTTCGCTGAATCGCTTTCCTAGTATCGTCTTGCCTGAAGTACGGCCAGTAATGATTCTGCTTTTCCAGAGTAAAACGTAAAAATTTACAGACTGCAATCTTGAATATATTTGATAGATAAATCTTCTTTTCAGTCCCGTTCGTAGAATTGACATTGCGCAACCGGGTACCATATATGTTGCCCATTAAACTTATATACTTCAACATTTTTATAAACTTTTAACATTTTGCGAAATCCGGAAGTCACAATAAGCTGAAGAAGAAATCATGACGTTGTACTTCTTGTTATCGAACCCTAGATGCGGGACATTACCAGTATCAAGCCAGTTTTTTGCAATTCAACAGATATAATGTGTACCACGACACCCACTACGATCAACAGTACGGGAGTGACTGTAATTTGTAAAGAAAGATTATAGTCTCAGAATAAAAGTACTTCGTACACCTCGAATTTGTCTTCAATCTTCTTTTATTTACGCAATTGTGTATGTAATGTTTTCGAACATTTGATGTAGCCCTTTCGAAGAAATTTTCGAAACCTTGATAAGAATAATTGTAAATACGTACACGCGAATTAGTCACAGACATAAGACGTTTTAAAACGATAACAAACGAAGGGAATCTACGGGGATTACCCTAGTGGATGTGTCATAACAAATACTCATCTGAGTGTGTTTCATTACACATGGAAGAAGTTACGCAAGTTTTAGGGTATTTGGTTATTTGTCCACGAGATTGCATGTCAGTTCGGTATTTATCTATGTGGGAAGTGAGAAATACAACAGATTAGGACAAATAATGAGTTATGAGTGATGAAAGTATAAAAATAAATGGAAAAAAAGTACAATTAATTTTTTTTCTAGTTTAATTCTCACTTTAGTCACGCAACCTATCCGTTCAGTCACGGGCCAGGCTCCCAGTACTGAAAGCTTTTGAGTTTACCTATCTGTCCAAACGAAAACGTCAGGCATGACCTTGAGTCAGAAACGACAAGCAAATTTTTGTTTCTCATTTAAGTAAACATAACTGCCCACACCTGTCTGCAGAATGCATGGAAAAGCTGCTTTTCGGTAATTCTGATGCCGGCCGCTGACAAAAATCACGGTCACAGAAATTGTTGTGGAGTACCTGTTGATATAAAAAACTTTTTGTACTTAATATTTTTTACCCAAATTACCGTAAGTACTGATGCAAAAGGATAAAAGAAAAGAAAATTAATTGAGGGTTTAAATTGGTACGTAGAAACGAAGCACCATTAGATTCAATGAACGAAAGGATATTTTTCTCTTGAGTCGTGCTTCCGTTGTTGTGTTCCATAGAAGACTGTATTGCTTGTCTCTACTATGCCAAACTTTTCATCTCCAAGTTTGGAAAAATTGTTCTCTTCATTCCATTGCTAAGTAATTTCACTCTCCTTATTCTTTGTTAGTTATGAGTACAATTGATTTTTAACTGGAGTCCCATGAATGTTGATAACGATGATGATAATGATGATGAATGGTGGTGGTGGCACAGTTGAATGAGAAGCAGAAAATTTCGGGATAATCCCATGAGAGCGTTCCCAGATCACTTTATCCTTCACAAATTCCGATCCGCATTCGAATCAGGATCCCAAAATAAAACACGAAGAATTAGGCTTCTCAGTTTCGTTTACAGCTCATATTATTACAGATTTTCTCTATATTATTTTCTGAATTACACTATATTATTATCTTCGCCAGCAAATGAATTGCTTAACTGACCTTAAGTAGAGCTTTCGACTCTAGAGTTTCACGTGTCATAAAGATAACTCACTTCTTTTAATAGAATACATTATCTTCTTAAGCGGAAATCTCGTCATCTATCCACTAATGGAAACCCATTCAAATTCCTTTTTCGATGTCTCTAATCTAGTATTTATTCTAAACATTTCTCCATGATTTGATACTTCGCATCTCGTTCTTCACGTGCAGGGTAATGGTTTTATAAACAGACCAATATGAATATTAGTAAATGTACTTTAACAATTTATACGATTATATTGATAGATGCATTTCGATAACATTTCCGCAATTAGTTTCATCGCCTCAAGTGCTGTCAACTACATTTCATCATATCCATACACGTTGCGAGAGAATACGTGTAGACATCTATTGTACATGTGTTTCGGTTTAATAAGTCGTTTTTGTACCATTTGTTTTGAATGAGCTTTTTAAAGTTCACTTCTACACCTAGGCTTTTTGTTCTTGTTCAAATAATTGCATGACAATGATTGCATGATTTGTTAATGCTGTTTCATGTGGGAGAGAATCCACTAGTATTCTGGAGTCGATGATGTAATAATGTGTTGGATTGGATTAAGCCTAAATATTAACCTACAGAAGGATTTGCATTTTATCTTTCCTTTAAAAAAACACTGTTATCGAAGAACATTAGTAATATTTGAAAAATAATTGAGAGAAGAAAATATGACGAAAGTTTTTCTTTTGTAAAAGTTATGTTATTTCGTATTTTACTCGGTTCTTATTTAATACTCCTTGCTATTGATGGCCATATCCAAAACGTTATAATATAAAATGTACTATTTTCAAACTCCTTGAGAGAGAAATGTCGAACGAGAAGAAATAAATTAAAAAAAAGACGAAATCGGAGGGCGGCAGTACTCCGGGAATGAATAAAATATGGTCTCTGATACGGTATCACGACTAGTCGCTCAGTTTCAATTTCGTTTCTTTCTAATGAGACAGCGGTTGAAAGTGACTCAACGTTTAATTCTTTGAATTAACAGATCCTTCGATATCTTACCTTCCTGGAAGAACATCTGGTGCGGTAGAATGTCAAGGTCGGAAGTCAGAGTAATCGGCTTGCCTCGTAATACGCCAGTGTTTGACTTAGGTCCGGAATCCGAGCCCAGCGGTCACCCAAGACTGATCGCTTAAGATTGTTTTTGCTTTCTCGTCCTTTCTATGCGCGAAGTTAGAGAACAGCCAGTTTTTGAGCTCCTAAGACATGGAATTTCATGCATACCCAAATGACAGATTGAGTCTATACAAGAAAATTGAGGTTTCTTACTGATAACAGTTTAGAGTACTCCTAATGAAAATGACTTAACTATTTATTTTGTAGGTATAAATATTTTAAATGCATTTAAAAAGATAATGAATAAGTGTAAAAAAGCATTTATGTCAAAAAGGTCAATTAAAACTTAGTCAGAATGTTTCATTTTTCATGATTGGTGCGCTTGTACTAAAAACCGTTCATAAATATCCGATTTAATAGGCACTTTTCTAAACATATATCCGATATCTAGTAATAACAGTCAATTTATTGTCAAAGAAGAAATGTTACCGTATTAAGCGACCACCCCTCTAAACTTAAACTTCACTTTTTCACATTGACTTAAGTCGCTTAATTCAGGTTTCACTGTACTCACAAATAGAAGACATGGTGTTTCTCACTTTGATCCGGTATGTGTACGTATTGGAGCACGTTTTCTTTCAGGAAACCATCACTACACACTTCTACACGTTTCCCTGGGGGATACTTTTATGACTGAAAGGCCACATTTTGAGGGGGGAGGTGCCCGTGGTTCTTGTGCGTGTTGCTGCGAAACGGTAAATGAGCATTGTAATGTTGCAATACAGACATTTGGTATTGTAAAGCATAGATCCATTTCCATGGAGACTACAACGATCGATCAGTTAAGAAGTTTTTTTGCACTGATTTTATGGTAATCAATTTTCATTTATGCCTTAAATACAAATATTGTTGCCATTTGACTTTTAAAATATTGCGAGACTTTCTTTCTGTGGTAGAAAGTAATGATTATAGCCTCCTTTCGATGGGTATAATTTTATCTTTTATAATAAATGATGTTCACATGTTAATAATGTACTACTAAATGTTCTGAATTACTCCGGATTCGAATCATGAAGTATTTAAGTATGTATTGCAATATGTTGTAATACATATTTGAACTGAAATGAGACTGGTTAGGGGTACCTAGTGAATATTAATACTCATTTATTTTATTTTACATAGTATTCTTCGATATATTTATATTCTTCACATGTTAATGAATATAAAATAATTGTTGGAGCTCTCATAATTTATTTTTATCTTTACTAAAAAGTGAAAGTATCCAATTATTTTTCAGATTATTAAGCTTGAATTGTCAGGGTCGATGATACCGATTCTATACTTAATAATAATCCACAATTCTCTCACAGTCTCAATTTTTCTAAACCTTAGATTTTGAAGAATCAAAAGTAGTAAGTTTTTTAGTGTTATGAATAAATTAACTTTTTGCCATTGACATTTCATAAAGAGAACGGGAATAGAGTTCAATGCAGTTATTTGCAAATGGGGTTCTAAAATGCTCTGCAATTACATGACAATGGGTGTTTGAAATATTGCAAGTTATAACTAAGAGGAGGGGTTCAAAACATTAATTTGAATACGTTTCTTATGCTTACAATTTCCGTGAAACAAGAGCGAGGTCAAGGCTACGGTGACAAAAAGTCGAGAAACATTGGTTCATCGCGTCTGCCGTGAGGGAAGGAGCATTGGATCCAACGACCGCGCGTTGTACTTTCTCTCGACTTCAAGCGGGCCGCAGGTGAAATACTGTAATGCCCGATGTCGACACGGGGTCAGTGAGCGTGGCTGTATTTGCGTCGCGTCTTCCTCACTTCCTGCCAACCAACGTTGGCGGGTGGAGGGGTATAGAGGGGGGGGGGGAGGATCCACTCTGTTGTCACCGCGAACGCCCCGCTTTCCCATGAGTTGGCTGTCGCAGGGCGCAACGCGTCAGCTGCTCTGGGTCAATGCGTAGCATACACTACCGGCTGAGGTGGCTCAGGGCATCAGTTGATGTCTCTGCCGTGCCTCTGACTGGGAGATCCTTGGGTTCCAGTCCCGACTATGGCAGAATTATCGAGCCTATATTTTATTGTTTTTTTAACGTAGCATCTGAGGGTAAAATCTCCATGATGGAATATGGCACGACTTTTTGTGTCTTTCTCGGCCCTGCCGCAAAACGTCGCATGATCGCGACCGTATCAAGCAGTGCTGCATATTAAGCGACTCTAGCGGCACGACCGAGTAAGACGCGAAAAGCCGTGCCTTTTCCCATTTTAGAGACAGCACCCTCAGATGCCTCATTAGAAAAACCCAAGTATAGCTAGATAGCTAGGTTGAACTCCTGTACGGAGAAGAATTCTACCGGTTGACTGTTTTATTTGTTTCTTTACCGTGGTTTCTCCGATCGGGATCTCCGACTTTCCCAGGAGAATACCGCAGCAGTGCCCTAACAGACAGGCAACTGACTGCGTGCGATCTTTCCTTCCTCTTCCTTATCGTATATCCTTTCCCATTACACGACTTTTATGAGCTTGACCGGCTGAGGCGATTCCTGGAAGGCGAAATCCCCGAAATACAACGTGCCGGATCTCACCATCGAGCGAAAGAACACAGTTCCCTTGATAAAAGCATGCACTGCACTTACGGGAATATTCGCCAGTGCAGTCAACTATTTAGCGTTCACTCTCTGCAAACCATCATGCCGATGTGGCTTATAACACCGGTCGGACAAACTATAGTACAACTTGGCTTTAAAGATCACCAATGGTGCCGACAAAAATTGACCGATAATGGAGGTGGCCGCTTAATACAGGGTATTATGTTACTGGAAGCGTAAATGAAAATTAATTGTGCTAGTGAATTGTGCAGTGTAATGAAGTCTTTAACAATTTAATAAATCATAAATGAAAAAATATAATTTGAACACGGTATTTAGGATAATTTACCTCATCTCGGATAATATCCAAATACAATCTTGTCACTAGTGATAGGATTTTATGCAATTGCATATTTATTCTGTTTAGTTCTAGAATTTAGTTCGGTTTACTTTCCAAATGTGGGGCCCCTAGATGCTTATTTCGAAGTTTTATTTTGCATATTTGAGCTATACTGGATAGAAGTGTGTATCAGGGTGACGCTAGATTATGTTCCATATTTTAAAATCATTAATGCATAAAATTGCAAATTTCAAGGATGGTTTATTATTTCCCTCCTTTGGCTTGATCTTTTTATAGGCGAGAATCTGTTAATAATGAATATTAAGTTATTCCGATTATAACTTCTCTTGAGTTAGCTTCTTGTTCTTTTCTTCTTTGAATACTTTACTCTGGGTTGCAAAGGAACGATTCGCAGAATTGAGTAAAGATAATATAAACGAACGAAGCCTTGACTCAGTCCTGTTTCGTGCTTAGCGGAAAGAGCAGCCTGCTCAAATCATATTCTTCGAACATCGAATTCATCGTCCATCAGTCGCTATTTATCTACTATTCTTTAACACTTCTCTTTCTCATTTTGCCTTGAGCTTGTGATCAGTTGTAATCTGTTTGCCAGAAAAAACGAAGTTTCCGTATTTTCTATGGATTTTAGTTGGTAAATCGGTTTGTTAGGTAATGTTTTTAAATAATTTCTCTTATTTCAAGTGCCTATTTGTGCATTACGTTTTTATTGCAAATTTTTGTACATATATTAAGTTTTTAGCACATATTTTATTTTATACTTTGACATTTTATACTGCATAAAACCCGATCCCTTTTGATCACCATCTCAGTCGAGGATCTCGCTTTCCGTTTCCGTCCGTATCTAACAAGCAAATTGCACGTGACGATGCAATTCATTTCCTGTAGAAACTTTGCAGCAGTGTCGTCTGACCAAGGAGTTAACGAATGTCTTTTATTAGGATTGACGTATTCCGAGTCCCTAACAAATTGCCAAAAAAGGGAAGTACGAGTTAGAAAAACATTGGAATTGTGGAAAATGGAAGAAATGAAAACGCTGTTGTTTCATTGAGAGATATTTATTAAAATAATCTGTTCTTACCTGAAACAGAAAGTAATCCCTCAAAGAGATGAGGGACTCTGAATGTCCTTTTCCGAAGTAATCTGACAATGCTTCCAGTGGAAGGAAGATACTAAATCGACTGCAATCACTACAAGTTTTCAGCTTCTTATTATAATGCAGATCAAAATAACTAGTAGCTCTTCTGTAACGTAAAACACTAGCATACTACTTACCGAGGAGAGGAAAGGAATTTGGAAAAGGAATCATGTTGGAATCATGTTGGAATCATCACTGGAAATACACACTCTACCACAACACAACTAAAAACAACCAGTGTGCCCCACGAGAAATTCGAATATATTCGAATATATGTGGCATTGATGTTTTATTAGGGAGTTCGTGCACGCCATAGCGGACAGCACTATCGATCTTCTGCGCATGCGCAGAGGCACAAAAGTGATGCGAAACTTGAACAGCGCATGCGCGGGAATATCGGTGGTGCTTTAACGTTCGAGAGTGCACAAACTCCCTATTAACATCAATGTTTTAAATTTGAACATCGATGTTTAGAAATATCGTTGTTTCGTTGGCGATGTCGCATCTCTACTCTGTACACAATCAGCAACGTTTTTTGTCCGCCTAGATTGCGGTTGGTCCCACTGTCCGCCAGGTTCGCGCGCCGCGCGCGCATGCGCTTTCTCGTTGCACGCTGCGCTCCGCCGCTCGCCAGAGGAGGGGAAGGGAGGGGCGGTGATCCACATTCAAAGCGGGGGCGCTACATATGCACGGCGCCAAGGACGCGCCGCCGTCGCCGCCGGCGCCAACGCCGCACCCGCTGCCGGGACCTACTTCGCCCTCGCTGGGGGGCGGAGCGACGAAATTTCCACGAGACGAGGCGTATCACATTCCAGGGCTTCCTACCGGCTTGGGTGTAGCTTGGGAGGCTTGGGCATCAATAAACTGATGCCACTGCAGTGCTCGACCGAGAGGTCCTAGGGTTCCTCTCCCGATGTTGGCAGGATTTTTGACACTAGCTACAGAGCTAGGTTGAATTCAGTCGCTGTCTGGAGGCGAATTCCAGCGGCTGCCTGGTCTGATCGGTTTCTTTATATTTTTCCACGCGTAGAGCAAAGGATGCTTAAGAAATGGCGCTGGTCTCATTTTCGTTGAACTCTCTGAATTTTTGGAACTTTCGAAAATTTGAATATTGCGAGAAAGTATGTGCTGTTTTATCGCCGCCAATTGTTTTACATATCACTTGCATTCTGTCACTGTCTGCAGTAGAATTCTAGCGGCCGGCTGCTCTGATCGGTAGTTTTACGTGATTTTTTCGATCAACACCAGACACTACACTTCCGGGACTAACGATCTAGTTGACATTCCCGGAATCACTGGCCAATCAATCAATCCAAGATAAGAGTCAAATCACATCCCTTTACATCCTATATCTCAGAATTCCACAAATGCGGCTCTTGATAAAAGAACCAAAATTTATTGTATTGTTCACTAGTTCATTACTGCGCGTTTATGTACCTGAAACAAAAGACGTAATGGTAATACCCTTGTGACCATTCCGAATACTTTATGCCCGTGCGAATCTTTTAAATGCTTTCAGCGCGCCCCGCCCCGCCACCCACACAAAAATAACCTTTTCTAAATGAATTCAATTTATTTAATTAAAGAAACAGGAATTAAATACTATAAATAATTGACCTACTGCTCAAGTAAGAAAAATAACTCGTAATAAAGATTATATAGTTAAATTGATATAATAATCACAATTTTGGAATGTTCCCGTGAACTTGTAAATCCATTAGTTACTTTTATTTCAATGTTACGTATCACATTTTTGAGAGATACGTATGCTTCTTGTGCAGGAGACATAGTAATAGATGTATAACGGCTAACATCCTCGAAATGTTATTTTTTATTGTAACGAAATTTTCTAAGTAGCTTTCAGCAATAGTCAAACACCTGAAAATACAGTTTCAACAATGCAATTAACTGTTATAACTCTCAAATACCGTAATCATTTTCAATTTTTCCTGAGTTTGTGCTGAAAACAACTATTCGTATATTTGTTAGTTTTTTTTCAGAATTTTCGCGGTAACTTCACAATATTCTTTCCTTTTATAAAAACAAATTAGACCAACTACGGTTATGCAATAGTAATGAGCTACGCTCTCTGACGCCATATTGACCACTGACGATTACAAGGAAACATTTCACGTTTCATACAAGGCAAATTTAAAAATACTCCGAAGTCTGGTTTGACACAGCAGTGAATTCGTAAGCCAGGAAGTCTTGAATGTATCATGAATGTTACTTGATATCTTGCCCCTCAGGCAAGAGGTCCTCTCGATTGGAATTCGCTTTCAGAGCACAATCATCGATTTAACGCTTTAGATACATATAGAACTATAAAAAATGGCCACTTGTGAAACAAAATAAATTCAACTAATCATAACAGTTTTCAGCCAAAATGATCCACTCTCCTGAGAGATGGACATGCCCTCTGTGTAACGGTTTAGGAGAAAATTTAATTCACCCCCGTGACAACCCGGTGACGTTACATACTAAACAGTGTTTTTAACTTAAAAGGTCAAGAATTTGGAAGTTTCCTGAGGACTTAAGTTCAATAATATTCGATAAACATGTTAATTGGCTTTAAAAGTGAGAAATATTTCCGTAAAAACGAAAAAAGAGCTACTTTTGGGAATGTTTTAGTTGTTTAAAAAATCAGTACATTTTCCCCCCGTTTTCAGATGAATTTTTCATAAAGATTAAAATATTGAAAAACTCCATTTCACTGTTTCATGGCTCTAAATATTTCTACTACATATTTTTCTACCATTTAAATATCTTCCTAATCTCAAAAGAATCATAGGTAATTTTAAGAGACTGTTTGAGTCCACTAACAAATTCACGACCTGCGTTATCAGCGAGTTTGTATGGGAAACTTACACCCTCGTGTGGTATTTACTAAGACAATTGCAGGAACAAAGGGATGACTTAAAGATTATACAGGAATTAAGTAAATTATATAAATATCACCAAATGAACTACCAATGTGTCAACGTCACTGCAATCTAATAATGGGATTATTCCCTTATTAACGTAATTGTTATTGGCATTTTGATAAAAAAAAAAGCACACCAGCTATTGAATAAGCTAAGACAAAAGCGATAGAAGAAATACGTGCGATTGGCTTGAACATTATGTTATCTAAATCACAAGAGTGAAATAGTCACAGAAAATCTCAGACCCAAGGCTTCTATTGTCTCTTTTCTTGCAGTCACTGTACTGTTTCCAGGTAACATTCATTGAAAATCTCAGACTCATTGCTCGTATTGTTACTTTTCTCGCAGTCACTCTTCTGTTTTCATGATAACAATCACATGCAATAACAAAATGTAATGAATTCTAGTTGAATTCTATAAAGCTACATCTGCAGCAGTCACAGCTACTGAGATCAAGGGGTTATTATTTCTGCTGACAGTGTCTTATCTCTGTTCTGCTCGTTAGCCTAGTTGAATGGAGGTGTAAACTTCGCTTGGGTGAGGATTCTTGATGCCAGCTTATTTTATAGGAAGATTCCGTCACAGTCTGATTAGACACGTTGAACGCCAGAATCTGATACTGCATAAAATCTGCAGGTGCACAATATAGTGGCATTCCTACCATTTACTTCTTTTGAAGCGAGCCTTAACAAATGTTTCTCTGAACATTCTCATGAAGAAATACCTAGGAATGTACTGCGATTAAATCATACATCACAACAATTGAAAGACAGTGCAGAAAGACGGGTGATAGGAGAGAAATTATCATTGTTAAAATGTCAGCAGCTCGAAAACCTTTTAGCCAACTACAGTTGATTGACTTATCACGATAAACAGAATAGACTTGCCAGCAGTCAATGTGGTCCAGAAGTTGTACATGATTCATCAATGCCAAAGATGATAACTTATTTTTCTAATAGTAAGTTAATGGACCTAAACGATGTCAATAGAGGTACGAATCAGGTACGAATGTCAATAGAGGTCATCAGAGGGAACATTACTGTTATAGATGTAATGTTGCAACTTCTAAATCTCTAGAGAGATTTAACTCCATATTTATCAAAAGAGATACAAATGATCAAAGGGAATATCACTATTACAAATGAAAACTTGTAGCTTCAAATGAATCACACAATATTTTTCATTAACAGTAAGTGGATAATTTTTTAAAACATGATAAATTAACCTTAGTTCAATTATACGTGTGAATTTAATATTAATTAATTTGACTGTTTCTATTTCTTTAGAAAAAAAACTGATATAATTATAAAACGAATAATCTTTGTGTTAGCCAAGATGATATCTTGTACGTCAAATAATATGCCAATGGTTTCGTTGTCTCTATAATCCCTCCAAGACATTTTCAATGTCAATGTCTTCAACACCTCGCTTGCTCGTTCATTAACTCCACCCACTCCGCAGTGACAGTGGTTAGCTGGCTCGTTAGTATTCCAGGCGAATGCAGCATGCGTGCAGGCTCGCCGCTTATGTTCTGGAGGCTCTTCACCTGAGAGCCGGCGACCCTGTTCATATCGTGTGAGTTTGGAGTGTGGGCCCCACGTGGAGGAATGATGGGAAAAGGGGGTTACTGTCTCTTTCGTAAAAGGCGCACCGGAATAGTGTCGACTGCCTTCTCTCCGGCTGTACATAACACTCGTGGTAAGAGCAGTTTACGAATATTTCCGAACTTGAGTGCTCACCAGGGGCTTCCAGAGAAAGCAGGTCTGGAGCAGTAGATCCACGGGAGCCATGTATTTCAAATAAATGTTCCGCCCTCCACGAATACTTACCGGGAGAGGTGGCTCAGGGCATCAACTGATGTCACTGCAGCGCCTCTGACTGGGAGATCGTAGCACCGACGGTGGAAGGATATTCGACACTAGCTTGTCAGCTAGGTCGAATTCAGTCGCTGTCTGGAGGAGAATTCTAGAGGACGGGTGCTCTGATCGGTAGTTTTTCGTGGTTTCTCCGATCAACACCAGGCGAATGCAGGAGCACTACACTAACAAACGGGCCACGGACCGCGCGCGATCTTTCCTTTCTCTTCCTTGCCCTATACGTTCCCCTTTCCTTACACACACATATATGCATTACGCTACAACAGATGCCGGGAGACCAGTCGGGAGTTTAGAGCTTTGACCTGAGTGCGGCGGTACCCCTAGTGGGAGAGTCCTGGTTAGGGGAAAACCCCGCTAGTCGGCGGTAGGTCGGCGCCGGATCTCGCCATCCATTGGTGGAAGATCACCGCCACTTCCCGGGGGTACAGGCACTACACTAACGGGACTAATGACGTTTTCAGTGATGTAGCTCAAATCATTAACAATCAATGAATCAGTACCCGAATACGTAAATGGAATTTATTTCTCATGCAACAGAAATGCTTTCCAGCCGTACATTATAAGAAGGTTTTTTTCATTTTTTTTAATGAACAAAACTTTTTGGGCCGTCAGTTAAGTCGAGACCTGGAGCAAGTTGCTCCAGTGCCCACCCCCCTTCTGAGCGCTCCTGGTGCTCAGACGTCAGATTAGGAGACTCAAGTAGACATATCGATGAACTGTATGTCCTCGTTCTTGAGTTCCCGTCTGTCGTTCTCCGCTTCGATTGTCAGATCTCGCAGCATCGGGAGTCGATTTGTACGCGGGGCAAGTCCACCCCAAAATTGTGTTTTGGCACACTGTGCGAAAACTGGACGTGTCGCCCGCCAGCCGGGACGATGGTCTGTTGTAAGGGCACTGGCTACCGCCCCCCCCCCGACCTGTTGCACACCTCCAACGCAGAGATGCGGAATGGAACTCAGGAAACACAAAGTCGGAAATGTTTTGTAACTCTCCGGGACCCCTGAGGCACTGTGAAATGTGAACATAAACAGTAGAGGTAAGATGTAGGCTTTCCCGGCCGCCATCAGTGGACACTGCCGACTGGCGATTAGTGTTAAGTCCGTGAGGGTAGATGACCCGCAGGGGGGAGGGGCTACCTCCCACCAATAATGTATATAGAGCGAAAATTACGAAAAAGAATTTTTTCAAGTTATTATGTTTATCATTAAATTGTCATCAAATTGTTATAACTTTTATTTTATGTAACTTCAGCTCATTTTTGCAATACAAAAACGGCGCCGCACTTTGAATTTTTTATGTAAACTCATTTAACAATTTTTGCAAATCGATTTTGTCAGCCGTGTCGGTATAAACATGTAAAATTGCAAAACTGAATTTCGTTTTTGGAATTTGAGATTTATGGAATATTTTTCGCACCTCAAATTCCTAGTGTGTATTTTACCCACTCGGAATTTTTCGTGCGAGTATAGCTACACACCATACCCACATTATCCGCCAGGTGTGGTCACTGGAGTGTCCGGAAAAGGCCGTGCATGGTTGCCAGTTATTCCATCGCCATTCTGTGACCAACCACCGTCAGGCTTTCTGCATTGAAGAAGATCGCAATATGACAATCGAAATGTTGGCAATCATGTCTAGGATGTGGTGGCTCCCGAACAGCCAAGAATCATATAAAAGCTATATCAAATACAAAATGTTCTACTACTGTCTTTTTCTATCTAAAGAAAAACACATTTACTGTGCTACATTACTATAGTTGTATGAAGGGAAATTCAAACTAGTATGGTGAGTAGGAACGCCGTTTAACTGCAACCGATTCTTCTAGTAATGCAAGTGAACTTGTCTGGTGGCTAAGGTTCACTATAACCGAGGCTTCACTATAACCGAGGCTTCACTATAACCGAGGCTTCACTATAACCGAGGCTTCACTATAACCGAGGCTTCACTATAACCGAGGCTTCACTATAACCGAGGCTTCACTATAACCGAGGCTTCACTATACAGGTAACCGAGGCTTCACTATAACCGAGGCTTCACTATACAGGTAACCGAGGCTTCACTATAACCGAGGCTTCTATATCGGAGGGTTCACTATATCGGAGGTTCTCTATATCCGAGGGTTCACTATATCAAAGGGTTCACTATATCAAAGGGTTCACTATATCAAAGGGTTCACTATATCAAAGGGTTCACTATATCCGAGGGTTCACTATATCCGAGGGTTCACTATATCCGAGGGTTCACTATATCCGAGGGTTCACTATATCCGAGGGTTCACTATATCCGAGGGTTCACTACATTCAAGGGTTCACTATATCCGAGGGTTCACTGTATCCAAGTTCCCTATAACCGGAGTCGACTGTACCACGAGGGGTGAGTACTGC